>QYTT01081499.1:32041-50465 GCA_006980735.1 Dasypogon diadema
ATTTTATCTGACAGAAATGAATGAAAAAAAAACTTCTTGTGAAAGAGAAAGGACCAAATTTTGTTATAAAAGCTAAAGAGAAATTTTTTCAAGTATAACGAATCCTTTAATATTCTAAAACTGGCGTCTTCGATTTGCTGTATTTTGTTTTCTTGAATCGAGTGTGGGTGTGATGAGTATTTATACCAATTCGGAAGTAGTAGCAGCTTAGTACAAACACACCCTACTTAACTAAAAAGAGACAATCCATTAAGATTGTGGGCATTTGTTCCAATATTATTATGGTCGTTATATGAGGGGCTTTGATAATCCTACCACCTACCGATCTCCTATATTAGAATTTTAGAAATAATGCCATTTTTAAGGAGTGAGACTTTATTACCTAATTGCAAACAGGTAGGCATTTGGTGGAATAAAATTAGTAGTAGTCTTAAATCGTAGTAAACAGAGGTAGATAGTATTTTCTTTTGGTTTATTTATACTAGCACATTACCCAGTGAATTTTTATAGACCTAGTCAGTCAGTTTTATTGCATGTAACGATGAAAGATACAAATTCCAATCTTGTCGTTGTTATCTAATAATTCACGACATTTATCTACTTTCATTTTCAATTAGGAAATTATTGTAATTTTCTTGCACCTTCCCCTTTTCGAATACTGATTATTTGCTATTCATTTCCGTATCACCCACATAATATTGTCATTAAGTCACCTAATGATTAATGAGCTTAAAAGGTATCAACGTGTGAGCACAACAATAATTCTTAACACTTTTGTCTACCGCAACTGTAGTAGGGTTCAGTGCACGCATTACACTCAACAAGGAGCAGCTAGACATTATCTTTTTGGTATCTACTTTTGGAGCCCACACCTTATGCAATTTTTTTGTGGAGTCATGACAACACCTACGGAACAAGGTGATTGCTCACATTCAGCGTAATTTTGAATAAATTTCAATCGCACTGAACTCAGCTGAACTCGTATCTTATAAAAATTGCTAATTGGGATTGCACGTAGTTTCCGTAAAGTGAAAGTGAGTCGTCATCCAATAATTATCGTGTTGATACCAAAATTAGAGGGTCTCATTTTATATTTTCAGACTTTATCTGTTTGAAGTTGAAGTATGGATGAACTTGTTCAGTTTAGTGGTGCAGTTAGTGGAGTAGAAGTCGGTTTTGGACTAATTTATGAGATCATTGAAGATTTGCATAAAAGATACTTTGCAGAAAGAGCGATTTTTTGCAATGGGGAAGCACGTGCTGGCGGATACAAGACCAGACACTTTTTTGTGTCACATAACTGAAAGATGTTCGAATAAATTTAAATCTTCAAAATTCTCATGAATTTAATTATATTTGAGATTTTATATCTTTTGAAAAGAGGACAATAATCTCATAAACAGTGAAGCTATTGACCTAAGGGGATGTAAAGTCTGATTGGAAAATCTTTAAATCTGCTCGTAAAGAAACTGAACATAAACTACTTCGCGCAATTTATTACCGACTCCCTTCTAGATAGGAAAATGAAATTTATCGAGTTTTTGGAGGTGTTGGAATGTTAGATAAAGATAGGATTGCCATTGAGTTCGTTACGAACGCTCCAACGGAATTCATAATTAGACTATAGTAAACTGTTATAATGAAATTTTGATAAATGTTCAAGTCCCTGAAAGCTTTACTAAAGCAATAATCTTTCCGGTCTAGAGAAAAGATGACCCTAATTTGCTCCAAAATTACAGAGGTGTATCTTTTCTGCATGTAATATTAGTAGTACTTCAGAACAAAGCTTGCTCTGTATTTGGAAACTGAATTTTCTTATATATATGAATATGTGCCTAAAATTCTATTTAAATATAGCACTAACAGAATGCCTAGTATTTTGGCTTGGACAGTCATTGATAATACAATAATCTGGTATGAGATGTGGTCGGAATTAGATGACAGTCTTGTCTTGTCTGAACCTCACAGCTGGCATAAATAGCAACGGTAGCATCAATGGCGTAATAATAAAAAGAGTACGATAACATACACTATTAATGACAAGGTAATGCAGAAAGTATTGCACTAGAGAAATTTACGTTTTCTGGTTCACCTTGTTTGTCTCTTAATTTTGAGCGAAAATTCTCATCTGCTTATGGGAACAAAGGAATAAAGTAGAACGACAGTAAAAATTGAATACTTAAATGGAACCTTATTTTTATCATTACATTTCCATCAATGAATTAATGAAAGAATAATGTACCAATGAGTATTTCGTGAATTTCCAATGACATTCCTGTGTTAAAATTCATTAACGTTAGGAATGAATAGTATGTTCATTACTTCATTAAAGAAGTAATGAATACACTTCCTGCTAGGAGAGGAGGGTGATATCATTTTTAAATACAAATTAGGATTAGTTTTGTTAAATGCGAGTCCATGATGATGATGATGGTATGGAACAAGTATTTGCTCTGTGTGTAACTTAATGGAGAAGGCGGGCCTAATGCGCTATCTCGGAAGGTGTCACATTATTTCAGAATTTTGATTAAATGCGTTTGTCAAGAACGCTCTTACAGATAGTGAAGTAGATGATGTTCTTAATAGAAAACATACCATTAATAGACTAAAATTTTATGAAACAAAAACCTGCAAATACAGAGGTTCTGAGTTTTGGAATACAACGATTAATATTATAAATATTTATATGCATGTTCTAAAAGGATTTACATGGATAGAGTCGATAAAATCTTCTAAAGTTTCCAAATTGAAATAGATTCTACCCTTAATTTCCTGGACTATTATAAAACAAAAACAAGTCATAAAATTGCAATTTAATACAAAATATTTCCAGAACTTGGTGTTCTTCCCTACAAAATATTATTATCGAAATAATTTATTAGAAAACCTTCGCAAGGTAAAAGTCCTTACGAAACGTGGCGCCAATTAGTTTTAATTGCCCTTTTTAAGAATTCTTCCACCGATCTTCCAAAACATTCTATTTAATTTTATTTTGGTTATGACCAAACAATTTCTGATTGAGTTGTGGAGTTCGGATTTATAATATAACGACCCATTTTGATCAATGCCAATATTTTATTGAAGGGCTTGCTGAAAACAGTGAAAATACCATGGCCATCATGGTCATCATACTTACAGATAGTTAATACTGTTAGAGATGTTGTAATCTATTGTCTTGAGTTAGTGAACAAGTTTTGCATTAAAAGATTAATACATGCAGATGATTCTACTTTTTTATTGCACTAATCTTGATATTGTTATTAAGAGCCCAGTTTGAAATCTTCTAAATGTTTTTGCTCTTACAAAAAATATCACTTTTAATTGCATTACGAAGGACATAGGATAACAGAAGGACGAATTCATAATTCTGAAAAATTTGGTTGACCTCGGGAAGAATACGGATTTCAAATGACAGAAATACTAAAAGAAGAGGAAATTAATATGAATAATAATAAGTATAATAAGATTCTTATGGGGCACAAAATAGTCAAATTTTTATTAAAAAATTGAAATATAGAATATTGCATAAAGTCGACTTCATTAAAATAAATTTCCAGAAATTAAATTCCACACAAACGAATGATTTATAGAAATGTGCACAGAAAATGGAGGAGATGGATATAATTCCAATCTATAATTAGGCTTTGAAATTCACAAAGTTCTGAACACTATATAAATGTTGTTATAAGGTTTTGAAAATATTAAGTGAAATTCCTGCACAAGACACTCTAAAACACACTGCAACGCATTGGTTCAATATTAATCAACCACAGAGCAACATTACCATAATTGTTATTAATCCCCAAAATTACTACACTTTGGTCACTTTTGAGATAGCACTCAAGATACACCCACAATTCGAATATGTATATGTATATCCAAAGGAATAGTAAGCAAAGATTTCATTACCACAAGACTCCAACGGGTCCTCATGGCTCCCGGTATTGGACGCCTGTTGCTAAAATTCAATCACTAATTAAACTGGCAATCGATCCTCGACGAGGAAAAAACTGGCCCGATTATTTCCCTGCGTGGTATTAAATACTTTTCAAAAAGATTCCCTGACAGACTGCTATGGAAGTTCAGGTGCTGCAACCACAACCTTGATATTGAGAGCAAATATCCGAAATGGTAGGGACATATGCACGAAGCAATTTGGGAGAAGGTGGAGAAATTATTTTCTTCGCGAAGGTAGCCCCCCACAAGTTGTGGCGACATTTGCTCCATGCCATGTCTAGTGAGGTAAGTCCCCGACGAACTGAAGTGGAGCCGCAAAAAAATCATGTGGCGATCACAAATCGCTTTGGTATGGTTGCATTACACAATCTTCAATGGATCTTCAGCTCCGATGTTGAAGATTTGAGTCATGAGCAGTGGGTTGAAAGTTTTGCGCAAACACAGATGTAAGAAATTTCTCCTAGTCCAGTTCCAGTATTATTGCCCCAATGGTTGTTGGTGTCGCTGCCGCTTTCAGCATGCGGTCGTGGTCGACGGCTTCTTCGGTTGCATGAGCTAAACTACGCTATTTGTTTACGTTTTTTCCAATACGAATAAAACCTGATCTGAGGCGGTTATTACTATATTGAATAACAGTTATCATGCAAGGTCGTTTTCAGGATCAGTCAAACCGTTTCCATTTTTGTATTGGTGCTCTATTCATTAGTCTCACTCTGCTGGATATCTCGATTCAAATCCATTTATCTGAGATCTTTTGTGGCTATAGATCTTCGTGAATTCTGCTAAATGATATTGCTTGAGGCTATGGTTTTTGTTATATTTTTCACTAATAAAACCAAGATTTTGGACAAGACCTATTACTGGTGTCTTTTACGGAAGTTAACTTATCACATGTGCCGATCCATGCCGGCATTCCGGTCGTGAAATAATTAGCGGAAGGCTTTCGATTGAATTCAATGTAAATTCCTAATTGATTTGAAACAGGTTTATTTTTTGGTTTACATAACCTTTCAATAAAGAAAATAAACATTTCTGTAGAGAAATGAAATTCAATTTATTTTTACTTGAGCCAGAATTTTCGCTTTCGGCGGAATTTAAAAAATGTGCTGTAATCTTGTAAACAATGTGTAGTACTTTCTAGAGAGTGCGGGTTTCGTAATGATTCTATTGTGCTATTTTTCTCAGTTTAATCTAAGATAATTGTTAGCGGCTTTGTGATGTTCGCTTGGATAATGAGAATCTGGCAAAAAGTTCAGTGAGTGCATTTACTTTTCTTACAAAGTGCAGTATTTCCTGCATTTCGTGTTGAAGATTCAGTCCTTTTATGCACATATTATTTTATATTTGCTATCAAATCCACCTTTAGTAGGTAAAACAAAATACCTGTAATGCCAGACGTTAGAGATAATTAAAAACCTTGTTTAACCTACCCGTAAAGATAAAGAGCGATGTCTTCGTCATAGGCATTACTTAAAGATAAGCTGTTTAACATTGAGATAAACATCTGCTCTAATCTCTAGAGCAATCGGCAAGAATATACCAAGTTAATAAAAAACATCTTTCTGACATGGTCGAAAAAAATAAATCAGTAGAAGTTGAAGCCATTAAGTTGTGTCTCAATGGTTAGCACAACAGCACAGTATTGAATGTTATATGAAAGACTAGCCGAGGAATAGTCGTGTTTGAAAGCATCTAAGAAAATTGCCTAAAAAGTAGTTTGTGTCAATGTCGGAAAAATTAATCGCAACAGATATCCAAAATACAAAAATGTGTCGCAGGTCATAATCTATAAAAAGTATAAATAAATAAAAAGAAAAAGATAAGAATAAATAAATAAACATATTCATAAAATTCTTGTAAAAATTTAAATGACACAGGAGTAAATTTTTCATAGAGATTATAAAAAGCAACGAGACTCACTTTGGCCTGAAAGAATCCCAGTCAGTGGTAATTGTATTCTTAGTTATAATCTTTATTACGGTAAAAAAAAATATATAGAGTTCATAGTATCTTCTATCCATTTCTCATCAATTCTTGATCTTGTGGAGTCTATCAGATTAAATTTGTTTAGACGCGTCTTCTATATTGATGATCATGAAAGTGGATACAAAGAGATAAACATGAAACATATAATGATCCCTTTAACGACCTTCGCAGTATTAACACAAAACGTCATTTAATTGTTAAAAAATGTGCTTTACCAGAGATTCCATACAAGTTATTCCATCGTCTAAAATCGGAAATAAGCTGAATGGAAAGTTTGAATGTAGTTGGAAGAGTTTCAAAACCAGCAGAATGGGTTTATTCAATAGTCCTTATTTCAAAAGACGAACAAATCTCTCCGTACATGCTTTGAATTTTGATTCGTTCACGATATTCTTTGTCTGATATTGAATGGATTAAATACAAATTAGTTGGTGTATCTTTGTTTTTTTGTTTTGTTTTGAATGCTAGCTGTAACCTTTCTTTTACCCTTTACTTTTCTTTCTTTCTACTTTCTTTACTATTTTCTCTTTGTATTTTCCTTAGTTTTGGTTTCTCTATTATTTCGTTCTTCTTTTATGGATTTTGATTCGCTTTCGATTAGGCTTGGTACACTGTAGACCCTTTGTGAAATTGATCCAACTGATTATAGTGAAAAATCATTACCTTTTTGTATTCCTAAAGGTCCAGCGACTGTTCATCATCACAAATCCAAATACCATATTTTTTAAATGCCTACTAGGAAATCTGACGATGTCTCCCCTAGAGAGGAATAGGAGAGTATTAAAATTTCAGTGGCAGAACTTGTAAAAACTCTCTAACGAGGATAAATTTAAAGTACAGCAAAATTGAAGTCACGAAAGAAAATGAAAAAAGTGTATCTTGGCATTCGTTTGAGATGCTTTTAATTATATACCCATGCCGGTAGCCGAGCGAGCTGATATACGTATACAGATTTTCTTTCCTGTTAGCGTGGGTTCGAATCCCGTACAGGACACGGCGATTTATCTGGGTGTCAGTGGTTGAGGCAATTCTACCAACAAGAATTGTACTTGTGAAGCCACCGTAAATATGAACAGGATCTGCTTATACTCAACTTTATTTTTTTCTCTTCTTCCTTATCTAACATAAAAAGACATAAAATATAGAATCAACAATTAAAAATATATTTACTTGCTTTTTTTGCATTTTTCATGAACACTATTTTATTAATGGCGAGAAAGACAATGATCTCAAATCGTGCAATATTTTCTCATTTAGACCCATTTTGTTAATAATCGAACCCACACAAAATACTATAGTGGAGTAATTCAACCACTTGGTTGCTTTTTAGGTCACACTTAAAATATTCCCAAAAATGACTTCATGCATATACCGTGAAAATCTTTTTAAAGCCAAGGTTGAACTTTCGAACCTCTGATAATACTTTCCTTTTTTAAAGCATTGGAGGAGGTAAGATAAAAGTGCTTCTTCCCCATAATTATCATTAATAACATCAGTCTTAATGCAAAAATCAACCCAGACATAGTCACGAAATGATTTTCATTCGGGGATAAATAAATCACATGCTCCCATGATAATAATTTTGAAGAACAAAACAAATCCCTCCAAGTGGATCTGTGGTGTCTCAACGTCTCCTTATGAAACTGAAAGGAAAGTAAAAGTGATCCGGCAAGTTGTGTTGATAACACTCCAAAGAGGTAACAGATATAGAGTTGTCCATGTCGTGTTCGCTTATATTCCTTCCTTATTAGTGCTTCAGCTAGGCGGACAAATTCATCCGTGCTCCGAAATGGTCAGGAAAGGTGGAAACATCTCAAAACAGCAATTGCGTTAACAGCCATAAGAAGAAGTGAGTTGCATTTTTGATTGCCAAGAGCAATGACATGTTACTGGATGTTCGAAGGTGCAAAGAAAGCGAAAGTCAAGGAAAGGAGCACGGATAGGCACGATCCGCATGCTGACTTGAATGTATATGACGACGATCAGGTTTAAGGTGAAGTCAAATATTTGCTTACCTCTGGATGTTGTCATTTTGTTGCTTGTTAAATTGACGACAGCGAGATTTTTTTTCCACGTTGATTAAGAGCAGGCTTTACCTTATGAAGTTATTTCTGCTATTTGGAATTTTCAATCATTTGTAATGGCATGAGATGAACTATAATGATGAGAAGGATTGCGAAATGAAAGCCTTGGTGACTGGTATTAGCTAATGATCTTGAATACCTGAAGTTCCTGATGGTTTCATAGCTACCAAGAGTAGCGAGATTTCTCAGTTTTAATGGAGCAGTTATGTTTATCAAAAATAAATATGAAAGTTTCAAATTCTTATTTCACTTATTGGTCATTTTTATGACAATATGCTTTATTTATTTATTTATTTTCTATTTTATATCACTTCAAGGGATTCTGCTCTAGTCTGGTAGTAAGTAACCATGAGCGTGCTACAAGCAAAATAAAAGCAATATAAAATAGACGTTGTGTATAGGAATTATCCTTTGGACGCATTCATCTATCCCATCATGCACATAATCTATTGGCTGACCACCATGTGAAACCTTTTGTTACCAATGTAGATTTTTAACTCGAACCTTCATGAGACTATTTGACAATGTAAACCCTGCAGGTATATAATGCAAAATTTTGCATATCCAAATAGACGCTTTTGCGTATCGGGGAGAATTGAAAGAATTACTTCTGAGTAATTAACGAGTCAATATTCGACTACTACGACTACTGCTACTACTACTACTACTACTGTTAGGTGTCATTTATGGACTGCCCGACCAATCTTAACACACTTAAATTTAAATTTTTCTTGGCTCCTCGCTGAGAAGTGTGTCTCCTGGGCTAGAAGGCAATCTATATATACTTTACAGACACTAGGTGAGTACTACATGAATTATAAAACGATCGGTCTTGAGGTACACAAAAGGTGACTATTATCACAGAAGTATTCAGGAATTTGATTTGGAGGGTCCAACCTTAAAAATTTGGTGTTGACTTTAAATAAAGTTCTCGGACCACTCGGATCCCAGTTTTGTAATCCCGAAAGTGATTAGGAACACATAACAAGCGAACTTCAATAAAATTTCTTAGGCTACTATTATATTGTGATCTTTTGAGCAGTTGGAACTAGATGGGATCTTGTTCAATAGCCATACTACTTGCTTTTAGAGCAAGAAGAGTGTGAGAATGTCGGGATGTATTTAATATTAAGCAGGACGTAAGAATGAAATAAAAGAATTTGTGGTTGGTTTTAGGACATTAGTAGAGAGAAGGAAGGAGAGAACAAATCCTTTTAGGTATCTAAACTTATATCATTTCCCACCTTCGCTTAATTATCTCACCCGAGTATCCACTTTTATATTATACATATTTCCAAGTGTATTTCTACCCTTACAATAATAGAGTCATTACAACATCAGAAATTTATCGATAACCGCTTTACATCTAATTGCTACGAGCAATTTTCCACTTACACTCTTTGCCTAAGGTCAAGATCTATCGAAAATCGAAAGTAATTTCTTTCCTACAGACTAATAAATCTTATTATTCACCTCATAATTCTTCAACAAATTTCACAGTACCGATGCTGTGGCATGGACTTGAAATATCTCTCCTTGTCGTAATCAATTTCATTTGCTTGTGGTAAAAGACGTAGACGCCAACAATGATCTCAAAACCGGAATGTTAAGACCTTTCACTTCCCAGAACGTAAAGTAAAGATAATGTCAAATGTTGGTAGTGCGGCACACAGTCAATACAATGGGTTTGGTAGTTATTGGATGGACGCAGCGACTGATGACTTTGAATTAAAGATGAAAAAAAACAAACTCATCAAATAATGTAGGCGCATATGCTTAAGAAAAATAACGAGAAAGAATTTATTGTAACATTTCATACGTTACTACCTGTGGTTTTGATCTTTAAAATCTCGATTAATATCACTAGATTGAAGTGGTTGCCATAGAAAATTATCATGACTGTAATTATATCTCTATATTTCTTATGATCGATCACCTTAGGGAAGACTTGCTGTGATCGATTGTTTACACGTCGGAGCTGGTGGATTAGCCATCAAATTTGGTGAAAATTTTTGGTAAAAGTTCCATGTATTTACAGTATTAGAAACTTAAAACGTTTTCTGAATATTGTTCATTATTTTAACAGAGGTAGTTTTATAGAAGTGATGGAGATAAGAATCAAATTGCTGACTAGTTGTATATGAGGATCGTTACAAATATTCGTGTATTGATATCACTCCGAGTCTGAATTACTTTGAGAGATTGGCTGTGGAATTTTTGTCCTATGAAATAGCGTCCTTTACATTTTGTATAATGGCTACAGCGATCTATATTCGTTGAATTACATGTTCAGTCCCATTTTTTGATAGATAAAAGATGGAGATTTTTTCTCATGCATCGATTTCCTACATCAAATAAAAATTTACAGATTATAATTCGTGATGCGAAACGCTCCTTATTTTTGTCTTCTTCAACAGAATCAGTTGGAGATGGAGTTGCTTTATACATAGGTTTCTTTAGTTTCTATCAAATGCAGAGTTGTATACAAACCTAAAAATTACACAAATTGAAGGATCTTACCGCTGGAGTATCTTACCGCTGTAGTCAATTGCGCGTACCTGAATTGTTAGATTATTAAGGAGTGTGGAAGAAGCTAGCTCTGTTCAAGTGGAAGAGTTCAAGCTTATTATTCCCAAGATGTAAATCCAGAAGAACAAACTAAAAAATTGTGGAATAATCTAAAGCCTGAAGCTGTAAGCTCATCGGAAGAGAGCAAGATTGGCGAAAAGGATGTTAACCCAAATCATCTGGGATCTAGAGCAATTGTCTATTAGGTTCAATGCATGTGGTCTGGATGACCTTCATCCCAAATTTATTAGAATTTTACTACTAGCCGTTCTACCTTATGCTACATAGTTTTTAAATAGTACTATCCCAAATCCTGAAAACGTCCAAAATATTTATGTACTCTTAAAGTTTGCGAATCCTGTTCTACTTTTTATTTATTTTATGTATATACATATATTTATTTATTATGTTTTTAGATGAATGTTTAATTTACATTTTTGTGACAGAGAAAAAGGTAAGCAAATTCAGAAGCTCTGCCATTTTATTTAGATACAAAGGCTTGAGGTAATTTGAGGCCATACTCCAAAAAATAAAAGTTTACATGTAGATAGATACAGCTAGTTTTCTATATTGAAGAGGATTAAGAACTCTTGACTTTCCGGAAGCAATATTATTCCAAGACTTACTCAATAATGTTGAAATTATTTCGAAACCCTTCACAATAATCAGCATATTTCCGTGTACTGCACCTTTCCAATGCAATTAATAAAAACTGCCTAACCTCCAGTTTCCGTCTAATACCCATTATCACCTCAAATAAACCTAAAATGCAGAGATACTGACCCATAAATAAGCCACCGATGTGGGATGACAGTACAAAGAAATGCAACTAACGACCGAAAACAATAAGCCCCAACAGAATCATAACTCAATCCTCCAGCGGTCCGGTCCGGTGCTGCACAATGCGCAATTTCTTGTGGCCCCCATTACACCAAAGAGGCTGTTGTGATTGATGAATGAAATTCGATATTCAAGTGGACTCAATAGGATTTCCTCTGATTTAAATCAAATTTGGATCAAGGCTTCCTCTTGACTTTTGTGAAGGTGAAAGTGTTTTTATGTACGATCGATCTCAACTTGACACGAGTATTAGGAAGATAAATCTGAATTTTCCGGACTATGAGTGTCCACACGTACTCCAGTCCACCTTCCGTGCAGATCGGTAATAATCACTGGACCAGGTGAACGACATTTCGTGTACAGGTTATGATTACATAAAATATATTAATATGTAAACAAAAATATCAGACGACTTGTAATTAACGAAAACGAAATTGTTTCCCGAAGAGAAAATCTGTGTTGAAATGTAATTGCCAGAAAATATACGCTGAATTAAAAAAAATAAAAAATGTGAAGACAGGCGGGACATGTCTACGGCAATTCATTTTTTGGATTACAACTTCCGGCATTTGAGGAGTTTTGGCAAAAAAAATTGGCTCCGGGTTAGTGTTTCAAACGCAGAAATAGATTAAAAGCACTTTTGATCCATTACTTTTTCTACGGGTATTACCATATAAAAAATATGATTGACGATGTGCAGAGGTATGATATTCTTCAGGCATTGATACGCTTATTTACCTAGTTAGTTTAATCGTGAAATTTAAATTGGTTTTATAGTGCAACTAAAGTGTTGGAGGCATTACCGAAACATCTCTCGAATGGAGGTCAACTATAGGCTCATTGCTTAATGCAGTTGACAAAGGAAGAAGTGCTCCAGGTATTTATATATCATATTTTGCGTCATCGTCCCTGTATTCTAAACAATGTGTTCCCACCGCCTTTCGTTTGCTTAATGCAGTTTACAAAGGAAGAAGTGCTCCAGGTATTTATATATCATATTTTGCGTCATCGTCCCTGTATTCTCCACTCAACCCCTGCATTCGAAATCATTTGCGCGGCTGGTTCACTGTTGATGACTGAGACTAGCAATCTCAAGGATGTTGCGTATTTGGTAGGCTTTACAACCGTTTGGTTGTTCTCTTTGGTTGTTGTGTAGAAAGTGTAGAAGAAGATCCTTCAGATAAAATAAAGCAACAAACAAACATTTCATAATTGGATGTGATACAAACGCCCATCAACACCTGGGGTACTAGGGACTAGGTAAGAGACTGTGTAGACCCCATCCTATTTTTCTGGACAGTGTAGAAGAAGGTCCTTCGGATGAAATAAAGTAACAAATGAATATTGCATAAATGGATGTGATACAAACGCCTATCATACCCCATGACGAACGAGCGACATAAAAAAACGCGGCTTCTTTTAAAATTCCTAATCAAGAATAATTTAGAAATTACTAAGAAAGGAAACGACCCCACCCTCGTCAAAGCTGCTCACAGGAGATTTTGGACCTTAAAGTTGCCAGTAAAAGCCTGGACCAATGTCTGACTATAGACATATTCGCCTCAATATATAGAAGTATGCCACGCGAGGCAGGAGAAGATTGGATCTTGATTTCCTTTCATTTTGGCTTCAAAATTGAATGATAGTTTCTTATGAAGTAAGATTGCCTGTAAAACGTAAAAGGCCAACAGAACAGAGATGTGTCTTGGTGGAATATAGAAGTGGAAACCGAATAACTAAAGCTAGAAGGATCTATAATCAATCTATAAAAGAAAGAATTAATGTTGAAAGGAAAATGGCTGAATGCAAACAAGCCCCAACTCAAGACAACAAAGTATTGGGACATTTTGTTCGTTTGATGAACTGCAATTGTGCAAACAAAAACAACTGAATCAAAGTGTATTGTGATTTAGTCAAGGCAAGGGATATATCCACCAAACATCTGTCCCAAATCTGAAATTAAAAAAATGACTTCAATTAAAAATTCATCAAAATTAAGAAGACGCCGGCCGTCTTTCTACTGAAAAATGCACCGGACGACTTCATTAAGGCCAAAGCTGGGTGTAAACCTCATCATTTGCTGCTGTTAATTGCAATCTTTGTATACAAACTGCATGACAAAAGTCTTCGTGCCTTCATTACTCCGAGATTGATTTAATAAAGGCCGCCGGGATTTCTGGCACGACATGACTGTGGCAGCGTTCGCGGCCATCACTCTGCATTTTAATTTGATCGGGCACAGGTGACACTTTTCATTTGCGAGGAGAAATTATTCGCCGAAAATGATTTTCTGACTCATTGGTATGTTGCACGTGATTGATTAAGTAGTTAACATTGCACGTACGCGCCCCGGCTTATGTAAAGCAAAACTGGGCTGGAAGACTTGCGGCACTCTACAATTCCCATAATAGCCTGGGGGGCGGCAGCGGTGGATTAAATGTTACGCAACCACGTTTGGATTGGAAAAAGCAATGTTTTTGTTAAATTCCGACACAGTGAATTTCCCTATCAGTTGGAAAAATGTGATTTAGTACTTTTTAATGCAAACTAAGTCGCAATAATGCAGATTTAATTGGTTTTGCCCGAACCTTTTATGGCTTAATGGGCACGTAACCAAGTCTTCAATGGCTCTTGCAACTTGGAGCACTGGAAGAATGTGTAGTGGGCAAGTGACTCTGCAGCTTGATCTAATGTTGGTATTCGCATAGAAAATAGCCATTGGGTCATTCGGTTCATTGCAACAAACCGGAAACACTTTTCTGGAGAAATGAAGTGGACAAAACAATAGGAAGAGTAGACGGTGGATTTGTTACTCAACTGTTGCTTTGAAGATCGTTAAACGGCTCGAGTGGTCTGGAAATGTTTTTGATGAGATTTTTATTGTAAAGTTTAGGTTTATTGCTTTTCTTTTGTTATGTTGATTTTAAACTTGAGGAAAAAACCTGGTCAGAGTATACCACAAATTGAAATTACATTCCATTCCTTTTCATAAGATGTAAATAACCTTTTGAATGTTTTTAGGGTTCAGTACAGTAAAATAATTTTGCGAAGTTTACTCCGCTTTTGAGAATTTTGATGTTTATGTTTTTGATACTGGACTCACGCAGGAGTTTTACTAAAATATTATATGCCACCCGAGCGGTAGTAAATTGTTGTCTTATCCAACCTTCTACTATATCTTGAAGATTCAACAGAGCCCAATCGACATTTGCTTTTTACTTGTTCATTAACGATTTTTCCGAAGTGGTTAAGGACCTCAAAATCTATACATATTATGTCCGCCGATATGTGTACATTTACTATTGTTCTCTACTAATCCTGCTGATTCTATTTTCTGCTTCTAAGCGCCTCCACTACTCACTGGTGCGTTGGAATTCTTTGGTGCTAGGAGTTTATTAACTTCCCACTTGGAAGATATTGCAATGGGTCCGGTTTTTCAAATTGAAAATTTCGGCATATTTCCAGGTTTCGAGGGCTCTTGAGTCCGAATCCATTGTTTCTAGAAAGATATTTGGGTGTGCGTATGTACGTACGTTCGTACGTGTGTGAGCTTATTTTTCGTCGCGAATATCTCGAGAACAAAAAATTATATCGACTCTGGACCAGTTTCATTCGATGCATAATTGTATATTGAACACCGGAAAAGATTTGTAAAAAATTTGAATTGGAGATTTTGTTATTTTTCTTTATTGTGAAGCCTACGCTCAGAGGATACGCTATGATGCTACAGCATGCTGTAGGGTATCCTCTGCTGTAGGGTATCCTCTGCGCCATATCTCAGAGGGTATGGTAGATGGATCCCTCTCTTCCATACAAGTATCTCCTCAGAATGAGTCAGGGATGCACCCCCTTAAAGGACTAGCATCTCAAACCGGGACACCCTGTATATACTGTGAAGCTTTCACTTTCTCAAGACAGCGGGGAAATCTTCATTATCTGAGCGAGCTATCCTACTTAAGAATACAACACTTGATTGTACAATCTACTGTCTCAGTTCGGGAAATAATTATAATTAATTATATTTTAATTTTAGCAATCTTTCAAACTCTGTTTTCAATAAATATGTTCCTAGTAATCTTTGGGACTTAGCTTAATTCTGTGTTTGAACAATCAGGCGCTGAGAATATGGAAAACGGTATTGGAATTGGGTCTGCCAGGGTCTTTCCTAAATGGTGGTGAAATTAATTTGAGAAAGCCAATTCCATTAGAATGACTTTTGAATGGAACTCTTTTCACCCTAGATATTAGAAACAGTTCTTCCAGAATCTCGCAGGACGTCCTTATTGTATAGAATTGCGATACGTCTGTACTTTTCTTAATTTCCGTATAATTCCTGGTCCATTTCTTGAGTTACTGCACCCAGTAATTCGACCAGAAATGTCTTTATTTCCTCCTTGTATTGTCAAGGCTGCCATTTATGTGTGTATAGGAGGACCCTGTTCAAATACGGAACGATGTAGAGTTCAACATGCATTTTTTAATCCCCAAACTTGAATACTTTCATAAATGTTTACTATTGTGTTATTGTCTAATGTGAAATCTCTGTTGATATGGATCAGCACAGATGAACACAGTTAAAGATTGATTCCGAAACATATTACCAATAAAGTGTTTTCAGTTATTAACCTCATTTCTTCTCCAGACAGTATGACAAAAGTAGGCATCCTATCAATTCTGTTTTATCCACTGTACATCTTCAAATCTAGATGTGAAGTAGGATTGATTAGGCTTCAGTTACCCGCTATAACTACATTTATTCATTTACACTTGTTTGCCTTTCAGGAAGTCTCATGATAAGAGACTTATCTAAATTTATAATCAAATCGCTCGCAGAAATAACAACAAAAATATTACATAAATTTATGATACCAAAGCATAACATTCGGTCTATGCAAATTTTCCGATGACATAAAAATGTCATGTGGACACCCACCGGAACACTTTCTCCAACAGCGTAAATGAGTCGGTACTTTCCGACCGGATCGGAATATATCGACATGAGTCACCGATAGAAATGGTTTTATGGAGCTTACTGAACCCAATCCGATTATATAACCCGTCCACAAAGTGAAAAATTGAGACGAGCTCACAGATAACAGATATCAGTCCAAAGTGGAGCGATCAGAGACTGGGTATCTGTTCCGTCATCAACTTTGGCTTTTTGGACCATAGTGGACTTTCTTTGCGGACAGTTCCACTTGCACACCAGCTTAAGAAGTTAAGAGGTTGTTTACGTTGTCGATCTGTTCACTGTTTGGTTTGATTTACGGCAGGTTGTAGATGCAATCGTGGTTAGCTCAAAGGCTTACGCCCCTTTGTTGAAGTTTACATGACGAAAACTGGAAAGAACGTCTTCCTTAATTATGGTCGGCCTTGCGGCGGCTTTACGGCGTGCGCTGGCAATTTGCATCTATTATTATGCATCTCGGTAAGTATTTATCGCCACAATCTTATGTCTCTCGGCCAAGAGCGAATTGAGATACGCGGGGCTGATAACTAAACTCTTCTGTTTCTCAAAGCTTGTAGAATGTGAAAGTGACCGATGGACTACTTTTTTGGCAGGTAAATACAACAGGATTTGCAGAGACTCTGAGTAGATCATATTTTCTTCGTCACGCGAAAACAAGTTACTGTTTTTTCTCGTCCTGTAATTCATTATGAAACCCGCCCTGATTTTTAACAGGTTAAGCAGTCGACAGGCGCTTTCTTAATGACGAAAAGTGAGGCAGGCACAAAAAATTTTGTTATTGGCCGGACAGGCACAATCAGTTGCAATTATGTTCATGCATGTTCGTTTATAGCACGTGCATTCCATAATATTAATGCACAACTAACAGTAACAGGCAGCAAAAGTGAAAACATCAAAACACCCGATAATTCAATTATATTGCATCTGGACAGAGAAAATTTGGGTAGGTCTCGGGTTGAAGTGCTCAGATGGCAGCAGGCTGCAAAATGTGTTTTCGAAGATACATATACAATACATATATGCATAAAGATAGTTACAATCTACTAAGAAGGACCATAAGGCATAGTTTTTCTTCTAATCGATTGCGTTTTCTCCTAGGTGGTATTTGCACGTGTGACGCGGTGTTATCATGGGCGAAAATTACTTGATATCTTTTTATATTTCTAGTTGTTTGGTAATTTTCTAGTTGTTTTTGCTTTCGTATTGCAAGAATTCATGGGCTCAAAGAAGGGAAAACTTTATGATCTAATTGAAAAGTGGGATCCAGCTTTTTGGGATATTCTGTGGGTGAAATTAGTAAGTGATATTTGCTGATTGGAAGAAAAATTTCTAGAATCCCTAAAAAAGAAAAACAAAACTGTTCGTAGCAATTATCAGAGGATATTTTTATAAAGTATTGCCGCATATTGCCGCTGGATATCTTAGATATAGATTTGAAGAAAAGATTCCAGAAAAGAAAAGATTCGAGCGAATAGTTATGAAGTTTCAAGATCAAATGTAAATCCAATAATAGCGCACAATAATAAAAAAAGAAAAAGATAAAAATAAAAAAAAGGAGAAGACAACGTAGAAAAAAGGATAAAGTGTATTAACCACATTCACAGATCTTGAAAATATATCAGGACCTATATTAGGAAATCGAAGGCCTTGCTAAAATCAAAAAGAAATAAGATAGTCCTCATCGTATTGTGCCTTGGTAGCGTTTTTTAATAATTTTGTGTTTGTTTTATTTTATTTTTTAAGTAGTGTTTTTAGCGTTAATTTTAATCTGTTAGCGGCATTGTTTACCTTTTTATTGATCAGTTTTAGGGGATGTATACATCTTACAGACAATCTCAGATCTCAGGAAAATGCAAGAGATATTGTTGCCATCCTCGTTCATTATTGCATGCCTGATTTTACTACAAAACAGTCATTGCTTCAAATGTAATAAATGTAAAATCGAGAACGATGGATAATGTCTGTATTCGTATTTTTTCACACGTTTGTCGATTTATTTTTTAGTTTTCGGCAATTTTCC
>QYTT01081500.1:5496-29521 GCA_006980735.1 Dasypogon diadema
ATCCCAAAAAATACTTGAGACAAAACAACCAAGACTTAAGTGTAATGGAATGAGCGTGAACTGCCTAATGTAAAAATAGGATATGATGGCGAAGGAAGTACTAATAAATGAAATGAAGGATGCGTTTCACACGCCTAGCATAACAATATTAGGAATCAATCTGTTTTACTTCTCTGGCTCTGGTTTGTTATGCCGAGCGTTTGGGCATCTCCTTTAATGGCTGACATACAAACTGCAGTACAGGCTGTGTAAGTATTTAAGCCTGAAGCAAGGATTTCAATGAACTACAGGAAATGACTAATGTTAGTTTCTGTGAATGGTTTTAGTTTTCCCGCGTATGGTCAATGGTGTAATCAGCCAGAACTTCTCTGTTGCAACAACACAAGGTCCTCTGAAGTTTGATATCACGGTGGATTCACCAGGTCTTTATGTGAGATTGATGGATTTTATGATTGATAGTCTCCACCAAACCTTCAGAACAACCATCAGACAAACCAGCCCTTCTTCAATTTAAACCAATTATTTCGTATAATTGGCCTAAATTGATGACAAATTTGAAATTGATATTTACGTCAAAAGCAACCAAAAATTAGTTAATACCCGGATAAAAACGAATCGAAATGATCATCACAATAGACTCGCATCACATTCGATTATCTTTCATCAATTTGCACCGAAATTTATCGACATTGCTTGTTGTTTGAGGAAAAATTGTCTTGTTTTCCATTCTCTGTTGAAGTTGTTGGAAAAATATTTTTAAAACTCTTCCAATAAATTACGAATTGTGTCTCATCCATCACCAATCATTCCTAGACAGAGCGAGAGGGAGAGAGTGGCAAAAAGTAACACGTGAAAAAAAAAGTTTTATACAGCAGTAGAAAATATTTTTTTTTTATTAACATTCACTTTTTGAAGGGGGTGTACAATTTATTGCTCGCTATCTGTGATTTATGCCAGCACGGAGAAACTTTCGTCGAAACAATGCACCTCTCCAGTTATTTATTGAAGTTGAAAAGATTTATTGATCCGAAAGAGATATTTTGCGGCGATTCACCAGACCCCAAACCCCACCCAACCCCAGCACCAACCCTCCCTGCCCTAGTGTATGTAGTTAATAGGGCTGTATCTATCCGCCGTCAACCCTTTTGTATCGGTACATAAAGTTTGAGATGTACAAGTTTGATGAGAAACTTTACTGAAGTGTGATGGGTTGGGACGCAGGAGGTAATAAGACGCTGCCTTATAAGTTCTTCGGTGTCTTTAAAATGGGAAAAAAAATATTCCTTTCCAGAATCGTCCTTCTTTGCTTTGATAGTTGAAAATTAAATTTCGAGGACTGAGAAAATATAAGAAATAGTTTTCCAGTAATTTTTTTGCAAAATAACTTTGTCTAAGAAACGGGGTTTTCACATAAGGAGTGAAGTCGATTTTCACCCCATTGGAAGGAGTCGAAAATTAAATTGAAAAAATTATAGGCAGGATCTGTGTATTTCGTGGGATATCTGGGTTCTTAAATACCTATGTATATAAATTTATTCAAATTCAAATTATTTTTATTCAAACACTGCCCCTGGTCCTGAGATGAAGGGGAAGGGAATTCCAAAGTCACGAACTGAGCAAAAAATTGTCCTTCATTTCGGGAAGAAGCACATTGTGGATTGTTTCTTAAATATGTTATTATAGACTGAAATCTACTCTTGGGGCTTTGGTGTCAGCTGATGGATAGTGAGAAACCATGTACGACCAGTCGCTGTCATGGCGCAACTGCTCGGGGGACTCTGCCTGATTTCCATATGAGGCAGGTAAAAACTAGAAGAGAGCTAAGAAATTTGAACATCCTAAGACGACCAGGACTTCTGGGTAACAATCAAAGACATTCTTCTCTTTTTCACCTTTTAACTCTAGAGTCCTAGAAAAGATTTTCCCTATCAAATTTCTGATTACATAACCCACAACCGTCTTCTATTCCAACTGCAATCTGGCTTTAGACAAAAACACGACTGCACAATTGCCTTAATTAAAATCATAAAATATAATCGTAAAACTATAGACGTTGCTAAATTAACATTTTTGATTCAACTAGATTTTCTAAAGCATTTGATAGGGTTGATTACGTGCTTCTAGTCAGCAACAAGATTACTGCGGTGGGAAAATATGAAGCATTTACCGTGTTCGCCAGGGTTCAATTTTGAGGCCATTGATTTTCTAAATTTTTATAAATGATTTTAATAGAGGAATAAATTATTTCCATTTCCATTTACATTCAGACAATGTTTACTTTTGCATACTCTGTCCTAAATATCTAAATTAAATTCTGGTCTTCTGCATGTTTAGAACTGGCCTGTAGAAAATAAATTTCTGACTAATTTCTCTCAGCCCCGAGCCATTGTTATTTATAAGCGCGCACTTGACCACAGTACTTTCTTAGTCTTGCCTTTTGCCATTCAGTACAGTAAAATCAGTCAAGAACTTGCTAAAGGTGTTGTCGCTAAAACCTATGCAACCTTCGGCAAATTGGCCATATCTGCGACGCAAAGGCTGGCACTCGTAGAATCATAATTAAATCTCTTATTGAACCTTTTCCATCTATTGGATGTGACGGTTTTTACACGCTTGGCTTCATTTCACGGCAGAAATTGGATGTGACCTACAACCCACACTCCGATCCATTCATGGTCTTGCCCTATGGTGTCCATACTTGAATGCCCTTTTTGTGTGGTCTTATTTACGAATCTTCTTGAACAGCTTCAATTTATTTTTAAGATCTCAAAGAACTTCCGATATAATTATCCGAAATTTTAATAACAGAATAATTGAAAATCTACATTTCGTATAATCAGTGAGACTCTAGAATGTTCTTTCTAATGAACAAAAGCAAGGCAGAAGCGAGGCAGTTCTTATTAATTAATTGACATTTTTCGGGTTCATCTGTGCTCTACTTTATTCTTCAAAGTTCAGATTGTATCCTCTGGAGACCCTGATTATCATAAAAAAGGAAAAAAAAGATGTAAAAATTAAATTCACTCAGCAACTCGAGTACACATTTTGTTAAAATCACATGTCACAAACGGAATATGTGAGAAAGTAACCCTTCATTAACATACTCCCTGTACCCCCATCTCCACATCCAAAGATATCGAAAGCAACAGCTCTAACTCCCGTTCACCAGTAAATAAATTAGGTGGGGGGTGCACGCTAGAGTGCTCTTTCATCTGCTACAATGACAGTCTATCAAAATGAATTTATTAATAGAGCAACAACATCCCCCTTATTACACCCCCAGCTGGCACAGGACTGAAAGGAATCCAAAACTTTTTCCAAATTAGATCATCATCCAGGGCTGGTTTATTCTCTTATGAAGATGTCGAGGACGAAGCGTGCAGACTGTTCACATTGCCGTAATTCGAGATGAAACAGACACCAGAATGGGATTATAGCAAAGGAAGCCATTATTACTCCGGGAAGAAGGATGTTCCGAACAACTTCCCAGCCAGCCTAGTCTCAGTCCCACACCCAACCTCCAGAGACGGGATCTACAAAGTGTTTTACAGTCAGCATATGCGAAATAATATCCGACCGGGTGTAATTTGTTCTCTAAGTGAAAATGAACAAACCGCACTCCCGGCGTACCATTTTGCCGCTTGCCTGGTATTTCGGACCCAAGGTCTGTCAATATGTGCGAAAGAACACTCCATTCTCCGCTCCTCCTGCACACCATACCAGGGCAGGGATATTGCCTGCCTTCGGACTATTCGGTCCGGGAATTGGATTCGTATGAGGAAAGCCCATTTCCAAGGCTCATTATTTTCTTGGGCCGATTGTTGTTTTTCCGATGGAATTAGACCTTCGTTATGGGATCTGCCGCCGTATACTTAGCACTTATGGCCGCATTAAAGTTGAGCCAAGTGTTTTGAGGGCGATAAATTTCAACTTTGATGTAATTTGTAAACAATTACTGCGCTTGGTGGTGGTTTTCCGTAAACGAATGTGTAGCGCTTTGTTCCGAGGATGTTTTACGGCCACGTATTGGGCCCCGAGGAGTTAGCTGGCTGCCCGGATTCCTAGGATGGATTTTTCTATAATTTCATGGAGTTTAATCGAAAGTACATGGCTTTCGGGTTGTGAGTTTAGTACTAGTAAGGCTTCACTTCCCTTCATGAAATTAAAATTTCATGGGAAGCCTTTCATATATGGGAGGATGTCATAAGCGCTCTTCTCCATGATCCCTTCCTATAAGCTTCTCCTAATCCTGTTCACGGTAGTCAAAGATAATATGGGTTGACTTGATAGTAAAAAGAGCACTGGCTGATGCTGTGTTGTCCGTCCTTGTATGCTATTGTAAATAGTTGAGTACATCGTGCTTTAAATAAAATCAAGTCCACGCTTAGAGGAAGTCTCCATGACGTAAGGAATTGTACTCCTTTCGTAAATTGTTACCTCTGCAGCAGACAAGGTAGGTTTGAATCTTACGAGGGGTTTCTTATTACAACCCGTAACCTGGAGCATGTAAACTTTTCATCATTCAGTTGACATTTCAGAATTCTCAACAGATGGTAACCCCATTGCATTCTATGCCCAAACAGTGTTACCAGACATACTTTCCAGCCGTCAAAAGCTGTATTTGACAAGTCATTGGTAGATGTACCGTGAATCTCCTGTAGGGAAGTTTTCTTAATCGGCTAGTGCAAATTTTTCCAAGTCCTTATTTTCGGTTTTGGACGTGGAGGAACATATTCTGATAATGCATCACATTGAGGCTTGTATGCGTGAGTGCCAAACTCTAGCTTCAAATTTCATTGCACATCGTATCTGAATTTCAGATTAACCCATATTGGAATTAAATTAGAGATTTTACCTTAGTCTGAGTGTGAGTTCGATATGAGCTCATATTTAACCATATTTAACCGTGCGTATCGCACCTGAAGGTTTCAAAATACCAAATTCTGAGTAATGAATTTCGCAATCCAACGAAATTCCAGGCCCGATGACGTAATCTCAGGACCAAAAGAGACGGAAAAAGTGCTATTCAGAATACACAAATCTTCCAAATCAGAAATTCCAAAATACAGTCCTTCTTCATCTGCAGGACGAGGAAGGCCCTTGCTATGCTCTAAAATTCAGATCTGACGCGCAGTAAATCTAAGGCTCAGATCGGACGCGGACCCAGACTAAAGTCAAACTCTGACTTAATCGCAATCTGGCTTAATTTTATTTGAAAGCCAGATAAAAAGTGAATAAGTTATGTATGTTTTTTAGGAAGAAGGTCTGACACTATAACACTAAGCCTTCCCCTTCAAACGAAACGAGTTCAAAGCCATTCACATCTGCACTCATATCCGATTCAATCCAACAATTCCCCAGGATCACCTTAACTAGTCGACAACTTACTAAGCGCAGATTTGAATCACCGTTCACAGCAATTATCATTTCCGTGTGTAGGCACTACTTGCCCAGGGAATTTCCAGGGGTGAATTTCATGTTAATTTTAATAAAACGCCTTGCTCAGCTGCTAGCAATAAATTTTATGAGAGGCACACTCCTTCCAGAGGGTCTACTACGAACGCCAATTTCCTTCATCCCCACGGCAGGCTCTGAATAAATACGAGCGACTTGATAAACGCAGACAAGTGGCCTGAAATAGCAACCGCACCGCTACTGTACAGGCGGCAAAGTAAAAGACCAGGGAACAGTCCTATTTTAAAATTTCCTGGAAAACAAAGGCCTTCCTCAGGTGCTATTAATTAAAAACTTAATTAATAGTTGGGCCATTCAACACGAGGCGTTCGCTCTTGGCAGAAATGTAGGCTACAAATTAGTCTGCGGGAAATCGCATCCACCGACTCATTTAGCATGCATGTACCAGGGGCAAAAAATGCCCCCTCCCCTTCCCCCATAAATAATTCTATTCGCAATTTAACCTTTCTCCACCGCAAGCTCGTGACTTATAATTACACAAAATTGAAATTTTATCTGATTGGTAGAGGGTCCTAGTAGTCAGTCAGTCAGAGTGCAGTCCTTGGCCCCTGTCCTCCCACCCTACCTATACTACGAGCAAATGAAATTAAATGCGTGCCGAACTGCTATAAATTTGCAGTTTGTTGCATGTCTTGGGTTCGTTTTGCATTGCCTTCGACCAATTTAGACCGTCCCCCGCCCTCTCCGTACATACGGAAGTTCGTCGAGGGGGACCCTTATGAGTGCTGATATCTAAAAGTTAAAGTGCTTAGCACTAGCTCGTCCTGAAAGGGTGAGACTACTTTCATTCTGGGTGAATTGTTTTCTGCCATCGAACGATAAAATCCTTGTGAACGGTAACTGGTAATCGGTTTCGTTTTGCAAGAGCACTTGATTTAACCGTTATTTCTGCGTTTTGTTAAAACTACCCTACAACACGTAGATTATCTTCTCCGCCCCTGACTACTGGTGTTTTGATAAACTGTGATCTAGCTAGCAGTATTCTAGCGTTGGGGTGTTTTTTTAAGATTCGCAGGTCTTCAAAAATTTATAAGAACACAGTAGATGGCGGCAATTAAAAGAGCGAGACTTTTGTGATTTTGCAGGTGCTTGGGTTTCTACGAGGGTAAAATTGCTGGCTTCGCAAAACCACGACTTCCGAAATTCTGGGCAACAGATACAGTCGCTGCTTTCGGTAGGAATATCATTTTTATTTCTTTCTACTTAACCGGTAAAGATTCTTCTCCCTTTCTCATGATCGACCACTATAGTAAGGCAGCAGACTGACCGAAATGTGTCATTCACTGATGAGGATATTACGTTCAGCTATAACCCTACACTTCTTTTGGTCTTAGCTATCTTCCTCACCTTTCCCTTCAGATTCCTCTCCAGCACCCATGTGTACTTCACCACATCTGTGGTCCGAGGAATCCTTACTAATCTTTTCTCCTCTCTCCTTCTAAATCCATATTCAGACCCAAATAGAATAGCTCTATGATCAGACGACATTGCCCGATCCATCATCCTTCAATCTCCTAGTCTTTCCTGCACAAAACAGCGAAGCATCACATCCGATGCCTCTTTACAGTGATGAAAATTGAGCTGGCAATCTGACGTATGCAAAATCCAATCCAGTTTCCCCCTATGAGTCTAACTGCCTCTGCGTTCTCCTCAAGGACCACATGATGAGTATTGTCCCACCTCGGACTTGCATTCATACCTGCCCACGCGAATACCTCTGCAGCTGGAGATGTACTTCACGTACGCATTCTGTCTGCAGATCCTCTCCAGGATTTTGTACTTATCCACTAGCACGCCAAAGATTCAGATAACCATCCTCTTCGTATCTTTGAGCATGTGTAGGTGATCCATCTTCAGTTCCACCCACTCCGATAGGTTGGTCATTGCCTTTCACGCAGCCACTCTTTGGATTTTTGGTCCACACAGATAAACGCGATCATTCCGTCCTTCTAGCCAACGTCCGTGATCCCAAAATCGTGTTCTAACTGCAGTGTCATTACCTATTTGGTTTTGGGGATGGGTTAAAATTGCTGATTCTAATTTGACACCCAGCGGTATTCATCTTGACGTCAACGAGGGTTACATTGTTCTAAATGAGGGTAGGAAAGTACAAATCAACTAAAGTCAACCCTTCACGCAATAACATCAAAATAAAAGAAATGACAGGACTGGATACCACCAAAGAGTAAAATAACCTTTTGCTACCCATCCCCTCCCTCCTCGAGATGTATCAATCTACAACTCATTAAACAAAATTCAAAGCAAGCCTTCAAGCGAAAGGAAGTGAAAAGCGGAGACCCTTTAGGTCATGAGCGGAGAAGCCAAATGTAAATTTGTCGAAAATTTGAAGACGACTCATTCTGAATCTAAATTGAGCAATCAAAACCGGAAGGGGGTGAAATCATCGAACGAGCTCGGTCGCCCATCCCCACCCCCACTCTCGCATCCAGATTCCATTTCGCATCTTATTTTACTTTTCTTTTTCATTTTTCCTCCCCCTTGTTTTCCTTTTGCTCCTTAAGAAAAATACAAAGTAGTCAAGTTTGTTTCTTCTTAAATTTCGAGTCACGTCTAGCTACCCTTGAAGCTAGCAAAAATCCAATTACAGTTATCTTCCAATTAAGTTCTTACTTTGCACCCCATCTACGACTACGAGAGAATGACTGTAGTAGAAATAACATTTTTATTAGTCTGTCAAATGGGCCAGCGAGGCGGGACGGAGGGGAGACAACCGAAAAAAAAAAATTTGAGACCCCGGGAACATTAGAGCTGGATTAGGTTGCACGTACCGGAGCCAAAGATGTACTGACGTGAAAAAACATCCCGTAACGACTGAGTACTGACTTGGGAAATCGCAGTTAAAGGAAGTGTCTCCGACTCGCATATTCGCAGAAAAGTTCGTTCCCTCCTCCAGGATATTGGGGTTTTTCTGTTGTGTAATGAAGAAACTGAGCGAGCACAGAATTTATCTTTATGGGAATTGTCTTTCGCCAACGATTTTGAGCAGGAAGAATTCTCCCCAATTTATTCACTGCCGCTGCAGGGACAGCATTCCGGACCGAGTTGCGGCTCCCAGTAACAAATTTCACCCCAACAAATTTACCGAAACGTAATTGGTACCTAAAGGACGTTAGTTATTTCTCCATAAGACTCCTTTAATTACACAAGTTAAATATGGCTGGCTGGGCGGAGATAAATTTCTTGCTACTGTGCAACAAATGAATTGGGATCCAAATGGATTGGGGTGAATGATTCCAGTGTTTTCGGTATGCGTTCGGTATCTAATATAAAATCAGGAGATGGTGAGTAGAAAGGAGGAGAATAACTTACAATAGAAACTAGTTGAAATGACAGGATCTCCAACAACTTAAATTTATAGCAAACTGCCAGAGATTTTAAAAAACTGCTCTGAGTGACTTTTAACTAATCAAGAAAGAGATAGTGAAGTCTGTAGCAGTTAACAGCTTTCTATGAAAAAAAACTTTGAAAAAGGATATTTCTGCTCAGCTACACTTAAAATTTTCATTACACTCGAATTCCATAGCTGGGTTCAATTAAGTTGAGTTAGATTTGAGTGGAGTGAAATTTGAGTGAAATGGTCAAAATAAAAAAACATTGCTTTTGTGTGAAGTAGAAACGGAATGGTTCGAGACAATTTGCAACATAGATTTGAATTTTGTTTGATGTGATGGAAAGACGTTGAAGATAAGAAAAAAAATTTGAAAGAATCCTTGAACAACAGCCGCAATAATGCTTACAAGTAAGCGGCAGATCGAGACAAATTTAAATGGGTTAGACCATACAGTTTTTATTTGGAACTACTTTTGTAATAAGCGCAGTCCTGTTGGCACCTTCTCCAGAAACATATGGGAAATGAAACTGTGAATTACATAAATATAAATATACTCCAAAAATTCGATATCCTATGAGATATTTATGTAAGTTCCTACGTTACTCTCCGAGAATTGGTTGTAATATTTAGAAGTTGCTTGAATATAACAAAGTATTGCAGAATTTCTCCAAAAAATACAGTCGAAAACTAAGTGAAAAGAAAAGGATTCACAATTTTCAATCAAATAATTTTTGAAACATATTTGGTGCAAATAAAATAAAATTATCCTTTGTCCTTGCGTAACCTACAGATGCACAACTTTAAAAAATCTTATTTTCATGGTATATATTTCTCGGAAGGCACTATAAAGACGCACGAAATTTAAAACTTGCTTCTCAACTATGAGGTTATGAATTTTCAGATATTGTTAACTTAAACTACACTAGTAAAATAATACTTCTTCTTCATTGAGACTGAGAAAGCACTTGCGTGAACAGTGATAAGGTTATCTCTCTAATAGGTGCCAGGTTGTTAAAGCAGGTGAATCCTATTCTAGCTGCGCCAACCCGCCATGTGGAGTTCCTCAGGGTTCTATTCTTGGTCCACTATTATTCTATTTATTTATAAATGACTTACCAAACGTGGTTGTTAATAGTTCTATCCACTTATATGCCGATGATGCCCAAGTGCACCTTAGCAGGCCTATTGGTCTAATGGAAGACTGCACTGACAGAGTGCACGAGGACTTGCGACGTTGTGTTGCTCACATCTCACGGCACCGTTGGGCAAAATATATGGCTCACTGAGACAGCTATGGATTACGTCTAGTTGTTTGTCAACTGTCTCGCGCTCTCAGTTGGCCAAGGCTATCCTTTGGCCTCATTTCATGTTTGGCAGCTTAAATTTTCCCAAGTTGAATTCTGCGTGCAAGAGAAAGCTGACTGTTGCTTTTAATGATGTGATACGATACATTCATAAACTGCCTCGACATGCTCATGTATCTGCCCATTTAAATTCTTTACTTGGTGTTTCCATTGAGACTTATCTCAGGAGATGTGGGCTAATATTCTTACACAGTTTGTTCTCCGGGTTATGCTCCTTCCTACCTACGCGGTGAGACGCAGCACCTGCAATCTAGCAGATCCCTCAAGCTTTTAGTTCCCAGATTTGTATCCCATAATGGTGAGCGCTCTTACTTTTTCTGGGCCCTTGTAAATACTTGAATATCCTTCAATTTGGTAATGGATAAATTGTAATTTCCTCTTCCAGTTGATCGTGAGCAAAGTGGCAGTAACTTTAGATGATCGATAAGTTGAAATAAATTCACTTCTTGTTGTTAATATTATTTTCTTTTTCGTCTTTTAACATCACTTTTGCCATTCAAATGGTTTGTTGTCGTGAACAAACCCCTCTCTCAGTCCAAGAGCACCATAAACACCTTTCTAGAAATTTTCGTTAATAGTCTTTATGCACATTTCATGGTCTCGGGCAACTAACTCCACACATCATACTCAACATTTACTCAATCAATTTGCATATGAAACTGAATTTCCCCACAAAAAAAAGGACATATCCAACTTTTCTCACAACAGCGTGTCTTAAAAATCTTTTTGAATCTCTACTTAAACTGAAATGCCAAGCACACCCCGCAGGATGTCATATATGACAAAGCGCTTCCCTACGCTTCGAGCGTGGCGTCTTAAAAAGGAGCAGTCTATGCAACAGAAATAATTCAGATTGTAGATTCCTTGGAGCCTGGAAAAGTGCTCCATTGTGAGCAGTTTTTGGGATGAAATTGAAATGCACCAGGATAACAATAAAAGAGCGCTATAAATTTCCCTACTTATACTGATGAAATTTTAGTGTGTAAGGCGGGGGCGGGAACCGGGAACTTGCACTAGAGTTATCTTCTGACACCGCTCTTACGCTACTTTTTCTCATCCTGCTCTTTGTTGAATGCATTCATGTTCGCCATAAGTTACTCACATAACAAAGGGTTTTCGGGTATGGAGATGCACCGAAATGGAACTAGAGTCTTATTTAGATTTCAGAGCCTTTGCTTGATGGGTGCTCCATCGTACCATATCTAAAATCGTTCCCTTGTTAAGCAGATGAAAGCAAAACGGAACCCTGCTGCTTTTCTGGAATTAGTTCCGCTAAAAGCTTTCAATTGCTTATGATCCCTGCGCAGCAGTAAAGAAGAAGGACACCTCCAGAATTGTGTGATTTGGTTTGCAATGCTACGCATGCCACAGATATACCCGAATTCAGGGTACGAGTTCAACACTTCCCGGGACCACCAATTTTTCATATATTTCCTACCGACTGTGCTGGCTGCATCTGCTCCCGCGTGTTTGGCAAACATCTTTGGGATGCTACAGGCGAAATAGCCATTAATCAGAAACCCGACTATCTCGCAGAATAGGCCGAGAAGCGGAGGGCGCATTATGAACATTTTCATTTTGTCACAAGCCACAATAATATGTACTGGAAGAGGTACATGGGTTGTCAGCCATATCCCCGGTAAGCCGGGTGGCAATAAACAAGTGTCAGTAAACCGCATGGGTCCCATTCACCTGGAGCAATATTCGCAAGCTCTTACAATATGTAAATGACCTCACACGTTCTAATGTGAAAATCTCATATTCCATTCACACAACTTCTACCCGGCAACACCACGGGGAGCCATGCGAGCTGTCTGGCATAGAAAATTCGCTCCTATGCTGAGCTGGCCTAGAACATCGGGATGCCTCCGCCTTCCCCATAGCGTTCATATTTTAACCCGCCAAAGTTATTCGAATCGATACTGCGGATTCCAATTCCTTCAGTGCCTTGGTCCCGGAATTCATCCTCTTTCGACTTTAGAGCCTTTTGCTTTTCTTCTGTGCCATCTTCTGGTGGATTTTCCTCCAGTTTTCTTTTCGCAATTTTTGTTCGATGATGACAATAACTCCCACAAGGACTATGGTGTTCATCTTACGTGGAATCGTGTACTACGGGTCGAACATCATTTCCCAGGGAAATGTCTATTTTTATACAAATTTTATACCTCAGAGTAGTGTGGGATGAATCGTTCTTCCATCCATGGGAAGAATATCTGTCAGGGATCGACGGTGATCAACTTTCAAATTATTATTCCTCCTCCTTCCGGTGAAAGGCTTTCTTCTGTAGTGCCCTCATTAGTTCTGATGAGGGCTTCATACAATATTTCGCCGCTTCATCAATTTAATTCGTTGGAAGTGAAGCTTGGGCTGGGCTGGTGGCTGGTGAGAGCCTGATGCAGTTAAGGTGGGGTCAGATTTCCACGAGATCTTTAGATAAGAAGAAGAGCTCATTAATTCTGAGATGTCTACTAACGTCATTATAAATTGTCGGATAATTTTGGATAAGAACGGCCTTAAGCGATGTGTACTTGGCTAAAAGATTTCCTGTCTGGCTTGGAAGTTAACACCTTCCCCTAAAATTAAATTTGTAAAGATTTAATAGTTTAAAGTATTAGGGATTTGTTAATTAAAGTAAAAGCGATATAGTTACTTCGATTTTCAACCAAAGGCGACATGCTACAAGACACCAGAAAATTGATTACAATGGCACTCAGATGTGAGTCGCTGCGAGGAATCGTATCATTGCAAAAAGTACGATGATAGTGTCAAATAAAAAAATAAAAAAGTCAGCAGAATCTAGTGCGGGGCTTTAATAAATCCCTTTAAAAAGCAAGGAATATAACTGACCACAAACTTGGAAGGTAAGGTGCTTCTTTAAATCAGCAAAGCTTTTGATTCTGTTAATTATAGTTGTCAAGCTTCAAAGAAGTTTTAATTTTTCATCATCTGCAGCCAGGCTTTTTAAAAGCTTTTTAACATGCAGGCAATAAACTATTAGAGTACGTTCCTTGTTATCAGATTTTCGTAACATTAAATGTGGAGTGCCTTAGGGATCTATTCTTGGGTCCTTCTTGTTCAGTTTTTATATTAATGATCTTGCAGAAGTAGTTAAACATGTCCCCATTCATATACACATATATGGTATCCAGATTTATCTCAGCAGACCCATCGGACTTCATGAGGATTGTCCGGATGGCATTAATGAGGACTTAATAGATACCCTGAGTCTCCTCCTTCTATCAAACATGTACCAATTAAAAGAACTACGTAGCTTCCAGAAAAAGTAAATATCCTTGGATTAGTCTACAAATCTGCCTTGAACGTCATTGTCTGATTCTAAAGAGGCCTCTAAGAAAATCTGTATATGGACTTAGTGAAAGAGGGAAAATTGACAGCTACCAACAGGCAGGTATTTAACAAATTCGAGCGTTGTCCCCTAAGCTTAAGAAATACTTTAAAAAACAAATAAATAAAGGAGGCATCTGTAAAATAGCCTTCACTGGCTAAAAAAGTCATTGTTTTGCAGAAAGCGATGACGACTCTCTCACCCCAGTTCGCTTTTGTAAACAGAGCCGACTTTGTTTTAAAGATAATATCAACTCACCACCTCTCCAAAGAATAGGAACCACTGAACTATAAATAAAACTGAAAATTACTTTTAAGAGTAATTCCCAAAATTGGTATTGCTGATGTTACTGCTCCGGCTTCTGTTTTTAGTTGACTACTATTGTCACTGATGTTGTAGTGGGCTCTCAGGGATGTACTGGTGAATTGTAGAGTACAAAGCACATTCGTTTCCACCATTAAATTCCACCAACAACATCCCCAGAAAAAGGAAGAACACTGAAGCAAAAATATAATTCACGGAAAGAATGGTACAAGACGATGAGAGATGGTCGGGTCCAGGAAGTGCGCTATAAAGGTAATCGGAAGCGCTATTTGGCCAGAAAATCCCTCTGATGGTTGAGCACAAATCGTGAAGGGGGTAATTACCGCTTTTATTTTGCAGCCAAGTTACATGAGTGTACTCTGGAATTGTGATATAAGAAAATACTGATGGAATCATTTGCTCTAGTAAACGCGTTCTTGTGCAAGAGAATAGCATTCCAGGTGATTTCTTCAGTTTTTATTGGTTGACTTGAGACTTGAAGTGGTTGTTCTTTGAGTGCCTACAAGACGTGGATATAATTGCAGTTATTGGAAAGGTCAGATTTCTTTCGATATTTTCAGGAGTATGTGCTGTGAAAGGCAACCACAGACATTCTATTCCACAAGGACCAAGCTAGATCTGCAAGGTTTGTGTATTTCACTATTTCACCTTTCCGTGGATGGAAGAAGCTAGAGAGCCTGGATGAAAATTATGATCTAAATAACATCGATCTACAACAAATTGAGTTTTCTATCTTGATTGTGCCAGGAGAAGTAAAGTATCATGGATCAGAAAGTTTGTAACGATCATCGTTAAAGACGATGATCGTCGCCTCATTATACGACCTCCTGGAACCCCCAACGCACAGGCAATACGAAACACCACACTTGTGACCATAAAAACGGAGTCGCGAAAACGACAACAATCTGAAAATTTATTTTCAAACAGCACTCAGGACGACAAGGACGACGACGACGACGACGACGACGACATATTTTCCACTTGCCACAGAGAAACATCTCAATGATGTCACAAGTATCGCATCGAGCATTGTGCACGAATCCAGAATTTATTGCAATCAGCATGAAAAGTTATTTCAAGTGCATGGAAAAACTGGAAAATTTCCCGGTGGAAAAGGTTCAGCTCGTTGAAGCATAAAAGGCATATGCCGTGCTTTTAAAGTTTCAAAACACCTCCGCCCACTTCAAAGCGAAATATACCTAAATGCACTGGGAGGGAAGCTAGTGTGGTCGGCGCCTATAACATATCACCTGCTTCCCCATACTATCCCAGAGGAGTAGCACTGGAGGAAATTTCACAAACGTAATAATCGCGAAAAGTTGAGACTTTTGCTGGTGCCTTTACGTGTGCACTAAACGAGTTACCACAATTTACCAGTCCTCACGTAGAGCGGAGTCGTCGAGGACGACTCTTCTCCGGGCTGGTAGGGCGGCCTCTGAGAGAAGGTGACGGGGCAATATTCGAAAGTGGAAAACCACGTTTATAGCCTGAGTAACAGGAAACAGGAGCCATGAACATAAAATCAAAGTTATGTGGATCGCATATAAACGCGTAATTTCGGAACAGCTTCCTGTTTTTAAAATGCTCGAGTGGCTGTTTTTATGGAAGTTGCCCAAGTTTGGAGCGGAATTTTCCATAAATTACGGCTATGAATGTTACACCGAGATACGGGTTGATAAAATCCTCTGCAGCGACTTAAGTCGTCCCCCCGAACAGTGTGCAGGAGGCTCTATGCAGTCTCCTGCTCTTTCCTGCTATGACACGATGATGGTAGACTCCACAAACATTTTACCGAAGAATATCATATTTCTTGGGTGTAAACCGCGTCCGATCCGCCCCTAGCCCACGTTGCATTCTGGAAAATGTGCGAAATGTTTGTGCTAAAGTTTCCCGGTTTATTGTCTCCTCGAAAGAGTTTTCCGTTGTCTTATGTGACATCCCGCATTCTACTGGGGGCCTCGGTCGACTTCTTCCTTAGGCATTCAAGGCTTGTTCTGGGCAATTGCATTTTATTGTTACTCTGGGTTGCTCCGAATATCTTCAAAACAGTTAAATTCTTGGGCAGGTTGAAGTGCTTGCAAAAGTTCCCTGCTTACTTTTGTTGCTATTGTTGTTGTTGTTGTTGTTTTATAAGTAGTACCTTTTGCCTCAGAGCTTAGATTCTTCCCCTAGGGAACGTTTCTATAATAACTGTTAGGAAACAGTAATCGGTAGTTCAAGTCCATGTAAAGGGTAATATTAACACGTGTAGCAGGAAGAAAAGTGCTTCGATAGCTTGGATAGCTTCTTAAGACTTTTAGGACACTACAAGCGGAAATTTTCGGACTGTAGAGAAACATCAGATTAGAAACATGGACAAGACAAAGGAGGAAATATATTGCTTCTGAACTTTAGAGCACTTGTCTTGCAACTGGCTAAAGACTTGTCAACCTGTTCCTCAAGTCAGAGCTTTTATCGAAGAGAAATTTTGATTTTATAACTTTGTAGAATTTTAACTTATGAAAATATGAAAAGTTGAGGTTTGAACCACATTGCAGAAACAAGTCCTGCTTAAAATCAGTTCATTAGGACAGCTATAGCCATGTTCCAAAAATATACAACAGCGGAAAATAAGGCCAAATTTAGTCACCGTTAACAGGTGAATCCCAAAGAGACTTAAATAGATACCTCAAGCACATTGGCATTGGTCTTCCTACCATTTTTGTTCCCAAGCATATTAAAAACAAAAACTTTACAAATTACAATTTTAATTTCAACACCCGTCCGTCCTTTCCTACCCACCCAGAAATATAAATCCATCCAGTTCTAGCAACAAGTTAGTAATTTTTGGAGCCAATCAAATTCAACTTACATGCCAGCCCGCACACCCCCAACCGAATATATACGTGCAGGACTACAAATTCGCAACCATGCACATAAATGAAGGGAAAACTTTTCTAATAAACGTTCCTTTGATCAAAGAAAATGAGACTTTTATATCATAAGGCGTGGGAGCAGGCAGCTTAAAGTGGAATCCTGCTCCTCCTCGCCCCATCCCAACCGTCGAAAAGTTCCATCTTAACATTTTTCATTTTGTACTTAGATTGTCAGGGAGTCGTTAAAAAGAAAAGTTTCTCTGTACACACACACACACACCCTCCGCACAGGCCAAGAACTAAGGCCATCGCCTGAATTCACCCCCATCTCCACCAGCGGAAGCAACGCAAACTCAAAGGAGAGAACCGAGAATTAATTTATTCGTAATTTTGTAAAATTTTCCCGATTATGTCATTTGTTCCAATTTGGAGTTTGGAAGTGACACTGCGGGGCCAATGGAGTTCGGCTGGAAATTATTCTTCTAAACTTCAGGACGAAGCATGGCCCAAGTAATGGACTCCAAAGCAGTTCTTCTTCTGCTTCTCACCCTCGACCATGAACCCAGACCGAAGTCTTTTTAATCCTTTGCAAAAAAGTTGTCCTTTCATCACTGACCTCAGTCTGGTCCGGTGTCGGATTCCACCCCACCTGTCCTTGCATCCCATGTAAATAGATATTGCGGCCTGGTAAACATTATCCGTTTATTAAAGGCCATTTTCAATGTCTGGTTAAATAGTGCGGTTTGGCTGGCCTCCGTCGGACATGCCATAACTTTCTCAACGCAAGCCCACTTCGGTCGGAGGGAGACGGTAGCGGATGGCATTCCTCCGGGCCTCTCTGCACGCCACATATCCGCCCGCAGAGAGCGTGTGAGGGACACCGGGCCCTTTAAATTTAATTAATTGCAATAACCAAATTAAATTAGCCGGCCATTATTTCGGAATAATATCATTCTGCGGGAATCGAGTGAAATTTAAGCGGAATGTGCGCGCTTTAATTCTATCAAGTGAACAATTGCGCGATTGAGGGCTGATAAAAGTCGATTCAATTCTGGGGGTGTAATAAATTTATGAAGCTTTTGTCCATTTGCATGGAGCATGGGGTGTGATATTTGGAGCCCCCTGACTACGTTTTGAATTGCTAAATTTCGTCGCAGCGCCCGAAGGCGGTGGATGAATACTGGGCGAAACGAAATTAAATTGGGGACTATTGCGGACCCGAAACGGTTTAATTTCATGTTTTCTGGCAGTATTCAAATCAATTAAATTGTGTGGAATTTAGTAATTCTTTTCAGCGGCATTAGACGTAGTACTGTCGTCACTGTCGTGTTCTAGGGCAGTACATTCTATCCTCTTAAGGCATTCGATGTCGAAACAGTTTAACCATTGATTTAAGATGGCAACTTTTAAGGGATCACAATGGAATAGGTTGACAAACTCTACTCGATGAGAATGGAGACCAGCATTCTTAACGATGACTTGTTTATTCGGAAAAGTTTCAAATTTGAGCTGGCATTAGGTGGCCTCTATAATTTCCTGGTTCTACTCGCTATCGGGGACACACCCAACAGTTTACTATGTCAGCCCACTTTGCGACTTCCCATGCCAACTCGTCCTCCTTCTCATGATTATGGATCCCACTGTGACCTGGCACCCGTAGAATAAGTATGTCGGTTTTCAAGTTGATCTTCAACCAAACGTTGTACTGTTAACGGGAATCCATGTAGCACGACCTATTATTATTTTTATTTTGAAGTGACCTTTGCTTATTAAAATATTTGTTTTATATCTGCAGAAAATGCTTACCACGAGGGACAAACGTGTTGTGATGCTCTTTCTATTCAAATCTAGACAAGTACCTGCCGAAACCACAAGGCAGGGAATAACTTTTTAGGGGACGACACAAAAACCGAAAGGGCGTGTCAACGTTGATATACGAAATTCCGTCACGGAGGTTTCAACTTCGAAAATAAGCCTCGTATCTCGACGAACGAATCCTTGAGATCGTTTTTGGGGAGTGATCTCACGAAACATTTTAATTGTTCCAAATGACAATAACTCGCCAGCTAGCTCCTAATAGAAAAGTAAAAAATCTGGATAAATTGGTACCTCATGATCTCAGTGAAAGTCACAAAGTGAGCTGCATGGAAGTATCCACTTCCGAGAAAGCAGATCGCCATTTCTGCAAGAGATCATTAGCTGCGATGGGAAGTAAGCGGCCAGAACAATGCTTCGATGCCGAGGAACATTGTTCCTTTCCATGCATTGTTCCTCTCCTTCATCAATTACTTCCATTGCCTCTTATATATTTCATTTATCTATCATATTAGTTTTGATACTTTCCTGCATGCTTAGAGACTATCTATGATTTTTGTATATATCAAAGTTCAGCAAGGCTGCCGCCACGCCGATGGCTGAATGGACTGAAGTACACGCCTTCGCTGGACGCGGGATCGATTTTTGTAAATGGCATGGTACACTGGATTGTTGTACAATAAACATGTCATGACAAAGTTTGTGGGTAATTTTCAACCTTCGTTTCTCTAAAAATTTTCCTCCTGCTGCTGTATGCATTATAGAATTGTCCCCTGGGCTTGGAAAATACCTTTAAAAAAATTCTAAAATCGCCATTGACGGGCAAACTTTGGTTAGATTTGATTGCACTAAAGATGTATATGTCCTGTTCCTCTTCGTTTGAAGATCACGTCGATATTTCTACTAATTCATTTACAAACTATTCTACCGTACTTATGTCAGACCTATTCTCGAATTCACTAGTCCGCTGTAGTCTTCTTTCTATGCAATTATCCGTCTCGAGGCTGTTCAACAAAGGTTTTAGGTATTTATCCTTCGCGGTAAGTAAATATAAAGAGGAAACCAAGAAACCTCTTCAATTTCAGTCTATCTGCCTGCTGCAGGCATTCACAGAAAATCTATAGAATTCTATCGAATATTTCTGATTTCATTCTATAGAATTTTCATAAAAGTGAACATTGTAAATGCAAAAAGTAAGAACCAAGAAGTTCCATGAAACCACGACCAACCACCACAATCTGAAACTAATTTGCAAATCAAAGTTTTTTCAAAGTTTCTATTCTTCGAAAAAATCTTTATAAAAAGAAAAAAACTTTAAGATAATAAGAATGCACAAAAGATGCAAACATATGTATACGCCACCCTATTCCCTCCCCTACACACTCGCTCTTTTGAATGGTATTATTTTAAAATTGAAATCTTGTACCAGTCTCTGACAAAAGGAAGAACTTTTCCGGTATGAAAAGTTTTGATTGAATCTTAAAATCAATTCCTGGCGGTAATTCGGATTCTAAACTTCACCCTGAAGTGATAAAACTTGTGGACTACAACGACTTCTATAGTAACCGAACTAGTTGCTGAACTACACGCAGCAGCAGCAGGGAAAGATTTCCTCCCGGTTCTTTCCTATCTCGTTAAGACTAAGACTCCAATCGAAATTCGGAACATATGTTGGAACCTAATATCCCCGGAGTGCTGAAAGGCAACCGTCTGAATCTCGTTTATTTTCTGGGAGCTGTTTAATATTCTGCGGAAGGGAACTTGTTTGCTTTTTGATAAGACTCAAATAAGTACTAAATACTACACACATCGGAAGGTAGGGATAGGATAGAAACTGACTTCCAACCCCCTCCGAACGTGTATGGAATATGCAAGAGGAACAGGCCTCACTGGCAGATTTTTTCTATTCTGGCAGATTCTGGGTTGAGGGGAGTCCTCCAGGAATGCACAGATCAAAGGGATAATTTCGAATGAGTCTGTAAGTGGGTACAATGGGGAGTAGTTCCAGTTCTGTAATCCACCAAAGAAATGTGGAAAAAATACTGGAAAGGTAATAAGCGAACATAATTGAAAATATCTGAAATTTCTTGTGCATTATTTTGGGATTCAAAGGGCCATCTCTGTGTATGTTATTGCTGAAGCTCGAATCTGAAGTGCCCTTTGTAACCCAAGAACAGTAATTACACCCAAAATCTAATTTTATAATATTGCGAAAAAAAACAAACAAAAATGTGCGTCCATTGTATTCTGGGAATTGATAGCAGAAAATCCAGAAGTTATTAGTATACCGCTTAGGCCAGCTTATTCGAGATTTCCTCTCAAAACTCTCTCAATTTTAAGCGTAGAATGTGCTGGAATTATATCTAATTTCACGTTGAATTCAACATTTCACTTTTAATTAAAATAATTTCTGAAAATTTCCATAATCACTCGTCCTCCATGCACCCCGTCCTCCCTCATCCTACAAAGCTTGAAATTACACAAAATTGTAGAAGTTCGCTCTCTCTCTCTTCCATTGGACAAAATTCCGACTCTATTAAAAAGTTCATAGGACCCGCAAAAAAAGCGATGAGAAGATGAAATTCATTAAGGATAATTGAAAGAAGGATTATTTATACTTGCCCACCCACGTCCGCTATACCGTCCCCCTGGCTCTCTGGTCTCATTGGATTACTGTTGGCCGTACTTCCTCTATGCTTTTTATCGCTAACTGTCAGAGCATCGTTCATTAAATTAAATTTCCACCTCAAAAAATCTGTAAAAGTTCTAATTTAGGGAAATCCAAGTAAATTTCCAAAAAAAAAGAAATCCCTGGGAATTTGTTCTTCATTCAACGATAATTTGTTCATGGGCCCTCTGGTCCAAAGGAGTCGTTCAATGGCCAAGAAATGAAATGAATTGAAGAGAACAGTCAATAGCAAAGGACCTGATAGCACACATTCGGATGTAATTATATTTAGTTGCTGCATTCATTGGATTTCAATAACTAAAAAGTACAGAAAATATTATCAAAGGGATATTTATGATACTAATGATGGAACGATGACTGGGTACGCAATCAACAAAATTGGATTGAAACGTGCTTGGTCTAAACTGTACTAAATTCTACCAATATCATCAAAAAAATTGTTTTTAATTTCGTCCTTTTCTTGAGTTTCTCCTATTTTTAGATATCCGTTTATTTTCTAAAGTATTCAAGTCGAAGAAAAAAAAACATTACGAAATTGGATACGAAGAAATGCTATAGTACTAAGCACAATACCATGAGCCCAACACTGGAACAATTTTTTTTTTCATCAAGAAGCGGACAATAGTAATAATGACAGAACTTCTAACCGTTGGTATTTACAATTTTTCCGACAAGAAGTGAATAATTTTTTATTGTATTTTTTGTAGCATTGGTAAATATAAGAATGATGCTTGAATGGTGGTAATCGATGCTGTCACCAATGACGGTAACAGAAATAAAAAGTCATCTATAATTCATAGGGGACATTCAGAAAAATTGATACATATACATACGTAATTTACGTCAATAATAAAACGCACTTGGCCATGAGTTTAAAATGGACAACAGATTTTTGTCGAAAAACAGTCTTAGGTATTTTTAATAGAGGGAACTCTTCATTTTGTTTCTACAAAAAAGTTATGAAGCAACTCCTTCCCTATAATAGTAATCCAAAAACACGAGAACTTCACTTTATCGTCATCACCGGCTATAATGACTTTTTCAGGGTTCCCTTTTATATAGGATAATTAGATCACCGCAAACGGGCTTTTCCGGTTTGGGATTGCTCCCTGGATTTTGCTCTAGGTCATCATCAACTAACCTTCGTTCTATACCCACGATCAAGCCAGCTCTCAGATTTTACGAAATTTGCTATAATATCAGCCCCGAAAAATTCGTATAACTCGTAGCTCATTCTACGCCGATATTCACCTCTCCTGTCTTGGACTCTACAATGAATGGAGTGCAGGACTCTGCGCTCAAATCTTTCTAGCGCCCTTTTTGATGTGTAAGCCTATTACTTTGTAGATTATAGGTCCATATCTCTTATATATACATATATTATTGGTCGAATTGTGATATACGTGTATCCCAAAATATTTTAAGGAATATACACATTCAAGATTCCAGACGCCCATGGTGACACTTTTACTAGATCCATGTCTACGATAAAATAAAATTCGTATGTTTATGGATCATATGCCGAAGATGACTTAAAAGATTTAGAGTAATCTGATCTAAAAGGCTCTCACTAATCGATGATAACAATAATTTAAATATATTCTGGCTCGCTCTCGGGGTAGGTTTTTAATTGTGGAGTCCTTTTAGAGGTGCAAAATACTTCGTACAGAATTGAACACATTGTCGACTTGAAGAAGCTTTGTTGAGATCAAAAATGGGAATGCAATTTGAAGATATAGTGAAAGAACCTCACACTTAACGACTATTATAGGTCATTCTCAAGACCTTAGGAGGCGTTTTGTGAAGATCATTTCAACAAACTCCAACTATCATTAAGGCAGAAACACAATTCCAGCTTTTTCAGCCAGCTTTCTGCCAGCTTGCAGCTTTATCGCTGCCGAAAAAGCTCTCTGAAGCAAATTAGCAGCTTGTAATTGACATTTATTAAGTAAAGCGGGAATTTTGTGCAAGCAAAAAGATTTGAAATGAAGTTTCCATGCCTTGTACTACTCTTTGAAATATACAAACACAAGAAAAAATTAATAAGAAGAAATATACCAAGAAAAAATTAGTAAGAAGAAGATGCAATGACACTCGCCGGCTGAAATTTTCAACTTTGAGCAAAGCTGTAACCAGCTTGAAGCTAGCTGAAAAGCTAAGCTACAATTTTGTGTTGCCGCATTTGGTTTATATTGGTTCAAAGCACAAGCTGGCTGAAAAGCTGGAATTGTGTTTCTGCCTTTAGTTCACTAGACATCCTACAAAAAAATTGTAAATTTAGACATCACCGGAATATGCTATCCCACCAGAACAATATGCGTCCACGTAAAACTACACAAAAACTTCTATTATTATAACTTATTCCCTGGGATCCTCGGCAGCATTTCTCATTTCTTTTAATTCTGTAAAATTTTGAAAATAGTCCAAAGATCGAAAGGCTAATTGCTACAGATCTCAAAGCAATGTTACTTGTTGAATGGTCTGACCCGAAATCTATATTCATTTCAAACATGACATTTAGGTGTATATGAACCAGTCATCGATGCCAACGTAGATTCCATCCCTCACTGAGACATACCAAAAATAGCATCCAGTTTGCTGCTCAGTAATTGATGGCAACATCGATTCCATCAGCGTTTAATTTTTTTATTAGATCTGTACAGATGCAGAGTTCTCGCCCACCCACAACCACAACTCGAACACGACATTTCCTCCTTCAGGATTTTATTTCCCAATTAGATCTGGTGAAACTGTTTCCATGCGATTATCCCCAGTTTCTTGAGGAAATTCTGAAATTCAAAGCGG
>QYTT01081501.1:0-12107 GCA_006980735.1 Dasypogon diadema
TGTAGAGGCGTTATGGCTAAAATAATAATAATTCAGGATGTTTGAGAGGACAACAGACTAAGGGTATTTTCCCTCTGTTACGGGGTTTTCATCACCATTTACCCTTAAAGTTTTATGATTAAATTTACGTTTTATAAACCTAAATAACCATCAAACTCTCTCACAATAATAATCACAATAAGTCAAACTTCTCTTGAAATTCTTAAAAACAAGAGGGTTTCTACTATATAGAAGTAAGAAATGAAAATACTATCACCACATAATACATCCTTACTCAAAATAACTAGGCACACTGGCATTTTCTCGGAAAGTACAAAAATAATGGGTAGCTGTGACTCATATTTACGAGTTCGAATCTTAGGAATGTTTCTTTTTCTCTTCTCAACAGAATAATTATTAGAAACCTTTAGGTGTTGCCACAATTGTGTGGTTCGAAATCCTCGGCCCATACGAAATTTTGTATGGGCCGAGAAATTTAGGGGAAAACTTTGTAAGAGCTTTTGATATTCAAACACCCAAACTCACTTTGTTTTTTCGAAAACTTACCAAATCTCGAAATTAAAGTAGGCGATTACCAAAATATTCGTAAGTACGAAACTTATAGCTATCAACTCATAAGAAAAATAGTATATTTTGAAATTCCCTGAAATATAGATACAGCGTAAAATCCCTTCTTAAATTTGATATTTAAATATAATTTAACTTCAAATTATTCCACCACTTACTCTCTACATCTAACTTTCTTGAGGCATAAAAATATTCGAGAAATACCACTTTTATATGGGTTTTCGTGTTCATCGTTCTGTACATATTCCTTTATATAATAAAAATCAAAAAAATAGTAGCTCCAAAGAATTTCAGTGAACATTTCTTTGTTCTCTATATTTATTGTATTTTAAAATCTTCCCGACTCCGACATTATGAATTCCACAGAAATACTTTTACTAGCAGTCCTTTTGCTCTTTTACGTGTGCTGTGCACTTTTATGTTACCTAGACACAAATAGTCTCCGGAAAGTACTTCTAAACTACAAAAAGTTATTCCTTCAATTCAGCAAACACTTGTTTTATCCGAATGATTCCCAAGTGGAATCAGGAGAAAATTTTCATCATACTCATTGAAGTTCTGCTTATTTCCAGTACGTTCGTATTCAGAAACATCTTTGTCAATTATTTCAAACGAGTTACATATATTTCGTATTATATAATATATTATTTGAATTTTTGGTAAAAATCTTTTAAGGATTTTGTCAGAACACTTGATAGAATGTAATTCTAAATCGACAAAGACTAGTGATGTAGAACGTTATGTAGAACTACACTGAGGTAATAGTAATAACATTAGGTAAAAAAGAATTTCATTGCAATTATACCGACTTTATCAAGACATTTGAAAAACTTTGTCATAAGCTATTATTTTACAAACTACAGATATTCTGCTTAAATAGCTCTCTTCCCACATAAGTAGCACCAGGTCGCAGATAAAATTCCTTTGGAAATGGGTGTTCCACAGGGAAGCCATTTGGGACCTATTCTTTTTATTCAATTGGTAAATGACGATCATTTGCACTCATTTTAATCTGCTGATCTATGCAGATGATGAGGTGACAAAAACAAACAAACGTCCAGAGTACACTGGTGCTTAAATACAAATATAAATTACACTTACTTGCTAGCAAACTAATAAAGTTTCAAATTGAAACCAAAACAAGCACATCCAAACGGCCAAAGTACTCAATTTTAATAATTTTGTGTTTTTTAAGGTATTCTCTGAGCTCAGACGACAACCCTGTGATGCCCATAGTACAGCTTAGGCGGAAGGAAATTAGGGTAGGGGAGATTGGGAAATTTTAACCTGACAAATGTTGCAAGTGAGCCACAACTTTTGGGCATAAAATTATTACTGTGCAACTTCCCAATGGCTTCGAAAATAAAATTCTTGTCAGTAGAATTGCCTCAATCACTGGTACCCAGATAACTCGCCGTATCCTGTACAGAATTCAAAACCACACCAACAGGGGAAAAATTTTGCAGACGTACACCTCAGGCCGCTCGGCCTCCGGTGTTCAAAATAGATTTAATTAGTGGCTGATGAAATAGAGATACATCGCGATCTATTCAATTAAATCGGCTGCGTATTTGGAAATATTCTGCGGATTGGTGTACAATTTACCACAAAATTTTATGGAATTAATTTAATAATCCAGAAATTTAATCAAATTAATTTGCTATGCACACGCTAATAAACTCGCCTAAGCCAACACAAAAACTGTACAACCCATACATACATGTTGTCTTGGTCCTAAAATGTCAATCATGTGCCAAATGAAACCAAAATCAGGTACATTTGACGTGGCTATCACCCCAAAATTCGAAGCTAACAATAAATTTCACTGGATACATGGCAACAAAATATTTGAAATAACTTCCCTTAAATTGCGTCCGTCCCAGTTGCCAGTGCAACACAAAATAATGGCAACATATTTAATAGTCTCGTTTACAGTGCACAAGGCAAAATGGTCAATAATATAAGGAAGGGCTGAGTTAAATGCATTGCTGTGTCTCAACCTTCCTAGCAGGACAACAAGGATAAATCCCTTTGCATAGTTTATCGTTTTAAAATGTAACCACTTTGAGAATGCTCTGGGAGCCCAAAAGAGGTGAAACTTCCCGGATCCAGCATACCTTTCAGTTTATGTAAATCGGCGTCCTGTGTATGCGTGGCTGCCATAAAGTTTGCCCAGAGCTGGAGAGCTTGCTTTATATTATATGAGCTCAACAAACTGTACAAATTTTAGAAAGATGATTAAGTTGGTTCTACACGTAAAAGCGATACAACCCAGAGATCTGTTGTGGCTTTACCTGTTTTAGCATGTAGGACAGGGGAATTGAGACTCCTCAGCTAACAACCTGATTTATAACAACGACAATTTGTTTTGTGACCAGGAATGATGTATCGCACCAGGACACATAACTAAGGGAATTACGATACGAAAAAGCATACACGTCTGCTCGGATATCTACTCCGGTTTATCAAGATTTATTTCAAGATTTAACTGCTATGCAACTTCTTAGCCACAATAACCGGATTCGAAGACAAATGTACCTGGGGTAATTTCTTCGGTTTGGAAGGAGCTTGCTGGTAAATTGCATAGGATCTAGTTAGAGGTAAGAGGGATAAAAATAATTTATTGGGATAATTTTGCAGGTGGTTTAACTTTACCGGGCATTTTGCAAATAATGGAACTGCTTTCTTATAAGTAAACTGTTCCGCAAATATTATTTCACCGTTTTATTTGCGAAATAATTTCGTTATAGTTTATTTTACTATTATTTCCAGTAATAGTAGCTCTTCTTTTGTTAATTAAGCTGGATTATATTTACAAGTCGTGTTTTCGAAAATATTAATGATGTTATGATCACACCTCCATTCGAAAAAATCAACCTGATAAAATAACTAGGATGTTTGTAGTGGTGTCCGAAATACTTTTCATGAACCATGAATTATTTGGAATTTTTGAAAATTCGGATATAAATAAAATCTGATAAGGCTTCGTAGACGTGGTTTGAAAACGTCGCAATGTTGTGTATATCGTTTTGTCAACATTCCATTGACGTTTAAAAATTCTTGTCCAAAATATTGGATCCGCCATCTCGAATTTAAGAAATCCGACTCTGGACCTGCATTTATAGGTTTTTTCATGATTATCGCAAAAACTTCAAAAAATTTACATTTCTGGCTTTAAAAAATAAAACTTTCATATGGCAACCCTATGAAGGAGTTGTCAAATTGGACCATTTACGAACTTGATCTTTCATTTGTAATAAAGTATCTGTGTACCAAATTTCAAGTCTCTAGCTTAAGACGTTCTTGAGATAAGTCACGGATATACAGACATCTATTAAACGATTTCTTTTCTTCTCCCATTAATGACAATATAGTTTATTTCTGTGTATCATGAATATTACGATGCGTTACAAATATTTGCTCAGAGCTATAATACCCTACATCTAGGGTATAAAAACTGGGACGCCATCCGAGCAGCGACATGCTTCAATTTTTTACTAAATACAGGAGTTAATATTGAAAAAAAAAATATTTACACACATCCAGTTCGTAAACATTTGAAAATTCATAGAAAACATTAAGAACCATTACCCAGCCCATCGTAATATTTTCTATTTCTGCATTACCCTTCCTGGCGATATATCCCGCATTTAAAGCTCATCATCAAAACAAAAGGAAATTGAAGAATGGATAGAGTGGATAGAGTGGGAGCCCTTTGTTCTCGACATCCCGAGCTAATTAATTACTTCTCAAGCTGATTTTGATGAACTTGTCAAAAACAATGACCGAGCACTGCTACCATCCCCCAGTCCATATCATAAGATGTTTTTTTTTCTAATATCTTCTCGTACATCACGATTCTAAGGAAGTGCCAAGCACCAAAAAAAAGAAATTGGTAAATTTAATTCCATCCGGAACGAAACCCTTTGAGCACATGAAACCAACATTTAATGTTTCTTCATCAAAGGCGGCAGGACAGAATGATACATCTAATAATAAGACTATGCTATGATGTATTCGACGTGTACGGGTGACTCTTGAACAGATATCTTGTGGATCCATTGTTCTCATTGTTTCTTTTATGAACAACCCCTCGTTGTGGGTGCTACGGCCACATTAGGGTAGTTTGGTGGTAGTATAACTGGCATCAGTTTTGTTTATCTAAGAAATTCCTCAATGAACGAGCAGCCCACCTAATTTTAACAGGCCAAGAGATTTCTTATACTTAAGGCTTGTCTGATTGCTTTCTAGGATGGGAAATCGCTTTTGTTTTCTTATGTACCAAATTAAAAGCACTTTTGGTGCTTTACTTGCCACATTATTGTTTCTTTGAGGAGGTTTTTGAGTGCTCTTTATTTTAACCAAAATGTTTAGGTAACGAAGAACCTCAGCGGGTAATAAAACGTAGGGAACTCTCAAAATGCTGAAACTGACGTAGGCGGATGTGCTTTGATGATAAGAAACGTTTCCATGATCAGCTCTTTCAGTTTCCATTGCATTATTAATTCTGAAAGAAGCATTCTGGGATGGGAAGCATACAAATAATATTTTGAATAGCAATTCTTGTTTAGTTACAAGAACAACAAGTATCTACCAATTACTGAGAAATTCTACACCTACACCAGCTGAGAAAAGCTAAGCTATGCGCTTCACAACTATTAAAAATTGATCTGATCACCAAACTAAAAGTGTAGTGATTTTTAAAATGGCAGGGTGAGTTCTAACAGAAAAACAAAAATAATAAGAGCCGCCCTCAGAGTCTTTCATTAGAGAGTTCTAGTCGTGTCTAGGACAAGTTTGTCAAGTTTCTCAAGAAGGTAATGCTGATTTTATTTGATCTTACTTTTGATTTGGTCGATCTTAATTTTGATTTGGTTGCTCTTGGTTTGATTTTGGTTTGAAGTGTAAATGCTATATAACCAACCAAATATTGAGCCCTATGGTACGTCATAACGAACCAATGAATAACCGGTTACATGACTTAAAACCTTCTTATACAGATGGGACACTATTCAAGTTGGTATTAAAGTGTGATACCCATTCATGAATGATACCTTCTATCCAATATAGAAGTTTACATTTTCAAACCTATTAGATATCGGGGACATCATTTTTCCTTATGGTATTTTCTAAAGCATAGAAAAACTTTTTGATATTTCTTTACTACTGCCCTAAGCCTTATTATTAACCCTTTATTCTACAGCTTTGAAACGAAAGCCAGAAGACATCGTTTTGTACGGATTTTCTAAATCAAAATCCCTGGATCTGCTCACAAATCCATTCAAGCCAATATAAGTCCTGATTTCCATTCTAATTTCTATCTGATCCAGGTAATTCATGAGACATTTTTCTTTTTTTTTAATGAACTTCCAAAGGACTGAAAATTGTACCTTGTTTGCCACATAAAACACAAACACAATGTTAATCTTAACATTTATAAAATTAAAGAATTTCAGAAATTCTTTAAATTAGAGAGACTTTGCGGAAAATCTTATTATCTTGCTGCAGTGAGTTTAAGCCATATCTGAGGAATTCAGAAGCAGATAAACCAGCTGGTCGGACGGAAATTTTTCTTAAGACGTGACCTAATACCTTTGGTGGTTTTCATTTAACTTTCGAAATATAATAGGGTTCCGTCTGCAGAACAACTTTTAAACAAATTGAGAAATGAAACAAGTCTTGCAACTTGTTTCAACTTTCTTGTTCACCAGCTGAACCTTTGGGTGCCATTACTCGGAGCATAATGTCTTTATGTATGCATCGTATATCCATCTACATATAAAAGGTATTGAGGCGAAACCATCTTAGGTGGTAAGCGCATTTATTACTACTTTTGTATGAGTTTTTGTTCCGAAAGTCACTAAAACTTTGGAATGTATAAAAAAAATGTTGTTAGTGATGTTATGAACTATTCATGGAAAGTTATAAATTTCTTGCATATGAAAGTTTCTTTTTCTTATGCATGAAAGGATCCCTTTTAATCTCCCGTTGTAGAGGAACTAAAATTGTTTGGCTCCTTCAAGGCAAGTACCTTAAAACTGCTTACGTAAACAATCTCGGAGCAGAATCATACGCTGCCGACACATTTAACACACGATAGTGAAAAGCAAATTATTGTCACAGATTTTAACCCTAAACTTTCATGTCGACGCAAATAATAAACAAAACTTAAATTAATCTAAAAGTATGGAAATTGAACTAATTCTTGGCTTTTGGAAAATACATTAAATTTGCATAAAATAATTGCTAACATTTCAGGCGCCTTCCTCGAACTCTGCATACCACCTCAAGTGTAAAACATCTCCTAAAGCCCAATAAAAGCAAAGAAATAATCACCAGGCGAGTGTTTATTACATTCTAAATTTGCCTCACGTATCCATGACAAAGTTTATTATTTGACTACAAATAGTGCAAAACTTTGGTAGAGTACGTACTGAGGGAAGCCTCCAGGAAAATGTCTGTAGCTGCTGTAGTCACGTTCGGCTTGTAACAAGGCGGACGAATTTTAAATGCAAATAAAGATTTAATGCCAAAGGGTTTTAACAGCGGTCCTACGTGGATGCCTTAAAAACTACAATAATTAATTAAAAGTATCTGCGGATTGAAATTTATTTAAAATAATTGCCATATTATTCGTCATTTATCGTGTCCAACGGAGCGTAATTACTCCTATCGGAGCGGATGAACTCGGACGGAAAATTTCCACCATATGTTCAGGATGTCAGCTCAATTTAGGACTGATATCATTCCTCGGAATTATTGCTTGATTGATGTGACGTTATGAATTCAATTTTCGTGTAAAGTATTCAGTGCTCGCCTGGTTAATTTTTATGTTCATATTGCAAAAAATTAATTCTCTTAATTGACTTGCATAATATAAAAAATGTTCGCAATTTTTATCGGGCACGAAACCAAACTTAATGGAATAAAAAATTCCGTCCACTATGTGAATAATGTACATCTATAAGTGTGACAGTATATGTGAGTGATAATTGGATTAAATAATCATTTTAATGTACAAACTCTCGGGTCATCAGGCTCACACTTATCAGGCCAGATTTAGTTACGATTTATAATAAGGGTTTCAAGTTATATAAATTCCCGGAGCATAACAATGATATGAACTGCTATTAAGGTTCGTTATCTATGGAAAGGGTTATCAATTACAGGATCCAAAAGTGAAAATCGACTCATCGATCGACTCTTTAATTGATCGACTCAAATTATGAGTGGACTCAGAAATTGTCACTGCTTGAATTGACTCAGTAAAGAGTTCTCTTAAACTTTGAGTCTGCTCGAACCTGAGTTCGATCAATATTTGATTTCGAAAAAATTTGAGTTCGATCAACATTTAAATCCGCTCAAACAAATAGTTTTGAATTCGTTCCCTTTTAAATCCGTTCAAGGAAAAACGTGGGTGGGATGAGGATAGTAGGTGTATATATATATATAGGTTAATCGTGAGACCAAAGTTTTCTTAAGATGCTTGCACGTTTAAACCAGGATGGCCTCTAGTAGCTGTGCTTATAATCAACGTATGTAACAATTTATAGGCAATAATAAACATTTTGGTCCTTCGAACCGAATTTACCAAAGAATGAATTTATCATATTTTCTATTTTCCTCAAACTCAAGTCTGGAATCTCTTTCCAAAAAAGCAGTGTCTGCGACGGTATCCATCTCAAAGAGAAATTCGTGGCATTCAGTGTTATGGCACTGCACCATATTTCCCCAAATCCATTCACACAGGAACATTTTCCCTTCTGAAGCTGTTAAATTGCTCAAAACACCAGAAGTTAGTACAGAAAATAGTTTTTCTATATAAATAAAGCAATACACGAGGTGAATTTTACAGAGTTAACTAATCGATAACTTCATGAGTGTAGGATCAACGCTATTTCCCCAAAACTGTCCAACCTTCCATTCAAAAAAGGGGTCAATGCCTCATGCAAATACGAATCTCAGTCCAGGCAATTTGAATTTCGTGTATCACGAAAATTTTTATCCTTTTTCTCTCTCTTTGCTGATTTTTCCACTCGACGTGAAATCTTGAAAATAAATTAGCACACGCACAAGAGTTATTTGTCTCTTCTCCGTTTTCCAGTCCTTTGGGGGCAATCTTTTCAGTATCTGTCTTTTTTTTCTTTTTTTTTCTTTTTTGTTTATCCATCCAATGGTTTAGTTGACCTAGGCAAAGAGGATATGCCTAGCACTGTTTTAACTCGACACTTTATTCGTGTCATCCTCAGTTTACGTACATTCTCATTGCCATCCATTGAGTTCTTCACGCTCCTTGAATAAAATTTATATCCTTCCGGGATGTGTTTCTGTGATTTCATCCATAACGTGATATGTGTTTGTCCTGGGAGGAAAGTATTATCAGGAACATAAGTCATTGTCAGGAGTGTGAATAGATTGACACGCGAAGATACAGATTGCTTGAAGGTAGGGCCGTTATTATCTTTTTTTTTGGGTTAGTTAACGTTATTTATATCTGAAAATATTTTAAATGGACGACTCATATTGCACTGCTCACAGCAATTCAATTAGAATTATATATATATATATATATTCTCAAGAACATTCTAGAATTGAAATGAAATTTACACATAGGACGAAAAAACCCTGAATGCTTTTCATTCAATTTTTCCCTTGAGTTCTCTTGTGAATGTTCTTTCAAAATCTAAAAAAAAATGTGGAGACTATTCATTGAAATCACGCAGCGTTCCAGGGTCCAGTGTACGTCTATAAAAGCAAAAATGGCAAATATAAAACGTTCACGTATTTAAGGAATCATGCAAGGACCCAGGAGCGTTCGTTCCTTTCAGCACAAACTACATAGAAATGAAATGCATTAAGAAAATTAAACTGCAGCAGCCTTCCGAACCTTTCAAAACGGTCGAAGAACTCGCTTTATGTTAAAATGAACTTCAGTGTCATTTGTTTGAATAAAAGTCATGAAAATCGTACAACATTAGCACTTATGGCTTTTTTAATATCGTAAAAGCTGATTTCAACAACACCACGTCCCTAGTCAAAGCAATTTCTGCCTCTAAATCATCAGCCCACAGAGAAGTCATTGTAATTACGCAAACCTCACTCAATCTCTGGATTAGAAAACGGAATAAAACGATACTCAGATGCACGTTTGCTACTAAGGTAATTCAATTGCATTAAGTTAATCCACATGTTTCCTCCCCCATCTTTTTAGCTCTATAACGTTCCAATTTGTAAATTGTCAGAAACTGGAATTACCCGACTACCTTATACCAGCAGCTCTCTAAAAGTATCTGTGCAGCAGTCGGGTTAAATATCTGAAGCGGAAAAGCAATAATTCCAATCTGTTCGTGAAAATGAGGGAAAAGCGATCGAGTGCTATTAATTCAGGCATGCATCATTTTCATTACGCTCCGTGAAACATTTCACGAATTAAATGGGATCCCAGGGTCGGTAATTACTAATAATGAAATCCGGTAAGCTTCATTGGTCCGTGATCCAAACGAAGTTATACCTTCCATTTTAGTTATGGGACCGGATGGTCCACACTTCCATAGGCCATCTAAATGTGCATATTTCGCCATAAATTACATTAATGAAACCAAAAACCAAATGCACAGGGGTCTTAAACTGGATTTCAAGTCACCATCTGTCCAAAGGCAAAGGAATTGCACCTGTCAGTGTAAGTTCGACTTTCTGGTATGTGAATTGCCTGTGAGCTTCCCCAGAATGTATCGACCATACCAACAAGAGTTAATGGTTTGTTGACTCTGCACATGTAGAATTCGGAGTACCCAATCGATGGATATAATGCAAATCAATATGACTTCTGGGCTATGATTCCCATTGTATTTACACGATTATTAAATTCTGGACTGAAGCATACTTACTATGGGGCTTTTGTCGTTTTAAAAGGGCTAAGGGATTTCGATTTGCGAATAACAATCAGAAGACATGGAACTGAATTCTTGCATGTGACGAATCAGCATAGTATGAATATTTGGACTTAGGTAACCTCTGCTAATATGGATTAGGAAATCGTGGCAAAATTATTCGGGTTGGTTCAAAAATTTCTCCTAAATGAGGATAATGTTCTGAAGACTTGTTCCTATAGAGTTAAGGCACATTTATATTCATATCTCCAGGTAATTTTGCAGCGTCACATTCTGTTAGGGACCGACACCAATAATAATTTTCATGTAGTTTGGAAACAATTCCTCAAATTCATTTAGATAACTTGCCAAATTATTTCATTTCTATTACTGTTGTTCCTACAACTGCCTCCTGTTATGCATCCACATCTTCTCCTCTTAAGCAAATACTGCTAATAATAAATTGCGCTTGATGGGAAATTTCAAGTTGGAAATTTTATTCATACGAATACTGTAAGTTCCATTCCAACCATAAACATTTCCCCAACATGCATAATAAACACACGAAAGCCTCTTATGCCTCCCAGGGAAATAAGTATTGTCGGCACCCAAACAACTTCCAACACCGATTTCTGCTTTTATTATTTGAAGTAAACATGAATAAATGTGAATATGAACAAACATAAACGTTTAACAAATGTTGAGATATATATGAATGTGTATGTGCATATTTATTGCGTGGAATCTCTGGAATGAGAGATGGATATGGGTACAAATGCCTGTTTGAAGCCAGCCGAGGACCTATATATCCCGCCCGAAGGGAACCAGACAAATCTTCGGGCACATATGCAGAATTTCTGAAGTTTATTTCAAGTAGGATAGATATATATATGTTTGTACATGGCAATGATAATGCGAGCATATGGCTGGGAGCGCCTAGATCTGGAGCATAGAATTCTCATCTTTACACATGCATACGATATATGATTATCTGACTTATGACCACATTATCGTAATAAATTCGAGTAATTTTTATTTCACATTCAAATTCGTTTGCAAATTTGCCTGAAACTTTGGCGGTACTTAGGAGTTGGACCCGTTGAGGATTTCATTTGTCTGGAAATTATGACGTGTAGCCGACAGAAACTTTGCCCGGAGGATGAATAATGATAGAACAATGGTACTTTTGCCTTAATTAAATGGGTAAATATGCCATATTTTACATATAACGATGTGTTACCTTTTATTTGAAATGACTGAACTACTAGTCTATGGATCGTTTATTAACTGGCTTATCTTTTCCTCAGATCAAAACTCTAATTTCCAATTAAAGCCTCACACCAAAATAACTCATCTCCGAGAAGATCTAGTCTAAATCTTTTTAAGACTGAAATTACATCTAAGTGTTCTAGAATTAGCCTTGTCTTCATCGCGAAAAATAACAAATTAAATCGAAAGAAAACTACTGTAATTTACTACACTGTAATCCCTTAAAGTAATTGGGCAGAGCAAGGAGAATATGGAATTCATGAAAGATAATATTTCCCATAAAAATATCAAAAACTTTGCTTAGAATTTCGACATAATAATTCGCTTTTACGTTTGCAGGAATCTAGACTAGTTACCCCCAACATTCGGGCCGAAAGGTACAAGAAATAATCATATGATGCA
>QYTT01081501.1:12127-25363 GCA_006980735.1 Dasypogon diadema
GGGCACATATGCAGAATTTCTGAAGTTTATTTCAAGTAGGATAGATATATATATGTTTGTACATGGCAATGATAATGCGAGCACATGGCTGGGAGCGCCTAGATCTGGAGCATAGAATTCTCATCTTTACACATGCATACGATATATGATTATCTGAATTATGACCATATTATCGTAATAAATTCGAGTAATTTTTATTTTACATTCAAATTCGTTTGCAAATTTGCCTGAAACTTTGGCGGTACTTAGGAGTTGGACCCGTTGAGGATTTCATTTGTCTGGAAATTATGACGTGTAGCCGACAGAAGCTTTGCCCGGAGGATGAATAATGATAGAACAATGGTACTTTTGCCTTAATTAAATAGGTAAATATGCCATATTTTACATGTATTTACGATGTATTACCTTTTATTTGAACTGACTGAACTACTAGTCTATGGATCAGCAGATCTCCAGAAGTTGTAAGAGATTAGAGTAAATTTTATATCTACCTGGCGATTTAAATAGCTTTAACTGTGTCCATTGTTAACCCCAGAAGTTTTAGTTCCACCTCTGAGTCGACTATAGACATCGAACTGCAGCTAAGTACGTCAAGTTGAACCAAACCTGAGAATGTTATTCCCAACAGACCGTCATTGTTCTCTACGACAGACATATCCCCCCAATCCATGCTCTGCCTCCTCATCTCTGATACTGAGCTTTGTGAACGAATCCCGGTCTATCCACATGGTAAATAAGACATTACCATCCTATTCTCCATGGTTGTAGACCTCCCACTCATCGCTCTGAAAATCATTATGCGTATGGTAAACGATAATGTACTTATTTTAGTACGATTTTCCCTTAATAGTCACGCATAGTCAGTATAGCTGCAGAAGTTTATCAACACTACCCGTTGATTGATACCTTCCCACAGCGTCCCAACTTCCTATACTTTTTCCTAAAAATTCACCGTATCGGTGTCTTTGCAGACTGTCCAAAAGTAAATCCAACTCCTGAGAATCGGACAGGTGGAAGCCTCGGGGACTGTATCTAAATACCTCTGAAGGTTAGCATGTCTTCCTCCCACGATCTTTCCTCTAAGTATGGCAAAACCCACAACCACCACCCTTATATGGGTCTCAGCAGCTCTCTTGACAATCTTGGCTTGGGTACCTGGTGATTTCTGCTTTAGTTTCCTTTCTTCAACCAATCTGATTCTTTTAATTCTGTCAATAGAGGGATCGGCGAGGTTAGCTGTAGCGCTCCCAGCCATCGAAACCCGCGGTCTGATTGGGTTGCTCAGTGACGACCATAACTGGTTGGGTCCCAGACGCATCCACAACCAGGTTTTTCCGGATATCTTACCTTGTTCAGTAATCAGTTTGCTCAGATCATCAAGAGGTTTGGCTAAAGTTCTTCAATCAGGTCAACGTCGTTATCAAAACTGCTAATGGTTTCTTGCATTTTGTCACTACTAACCATAACATGCTTTATGGTTCCCTATAGTTAGTGATATTATAGAAGCTCAAGCTATTAACTGGCTTATCTTTCCCTCAGATCAAAACTCTAATTTCCAATTAAAGCCTCTCTTCTAGGATTAGCCTTGCATTCATCGCGAAAAATAAAAAATTAAATCGAAAGAAAGAAAAAGCAAGGCGAATATGGAATTCATGAAAGATAATATTTCCCATAAAAATATCAAAAACTTTGCTTAGAATTTCGACATAATAATTCGCTTTTACGTTTGCAGGAATCTAGACTAGTTACCCCCAACATTCAGGCCGAAAGGTACAAGAAATAATCATATGATGCATACCAGCTAAGGGAAGCCCAAAAGTTAAAAATCAATGAATATTTTACGGACCAATCTTCTATTTCTTCCATTTCGTGCACCCTCAGCTTTTCCATAAAAATCGAATTTCAAACCCAAAAGCTCCGAACCTTAGAGGATAACTACCTGATTTCGGTGTTTTTGTGCCTATGAAATATTGACCAGTAAAACTCTATAATTTATAGGAATATTGGGACAGATGCTGTGTGGCGGGGCCAGGTTTTTGGAAAAACTCCCGCCGCCGTTATCGTTATGGTTATTGCAAAAATGCGGACCAAGTCAAATTTGGGCTGCATGAATAACGCTGTTCGTTAGATCGTTAAAAATGCATTGAACCACGCTATGGAATGTACCTCTGGGACGGAAGCGCTATCCATCTATGAAAAAAAATGTTTTAATAAAATGAAATCCTACCAAAAAATTCAATAAATTTTACTTTTAGCAGTTGTGCCTAACGCAAGACCCTTTAAACAGGAGGAAATATATTTTTGGGCTTGAATATTCTAAATATATGCAAGGGAAATATTCGAGCAATAATTGGGGCAATTAGATGATGCCTGTGCATCCTATGGGAATTTTTTATGTGGATATTGAGGCAGTACAGGAATTTCGATGGTAAAGAGAGATTATAATTGCACAAAATTTTAGCAGAAACTAACATTTTACTTTCTTGTGATTGTATATCTTTATTTACTAGTTGAAATCAAGAGAAAACCAACAGATTTAGACTCTGTAAAATTTAGTGACAACGTAAGGAGCTATAAATAAAATCATAAGTTACTTTACAGATGAATACCCAAGGTGGATATTGCCTTGTGAGTGGCTGTGTTTTGATTTTCGAAAAATCTATTATCTTGTACTGAACGACATTTCACTCTTAGAATCATCAGCCTGGAATTCAGTCAAAAATAAAATTTTTGGTAAGTGTTGGGAAATCAGTGAGAACAAGATGTGAAATATTTTCACTGCAGATTTTTATAAGGAAGGTCTCAGCCTAGATAATCAGATTTACGTGAACGCGAAAGTAAAGGACTTTTTGAAAAAAATGAAATTCGTTTTTTTGTTTTCTAAAATCTTGCCATAAATACTACATATATAGTACACCCTCGACTTACTTCTCATCTATTTCCTCACATTTTTCTCTTCATTTAAGACTAAAATTTTTACTGGCATTTGGTGTTACACAAGGTTCTTTCTTACTACCGATACTTTTTACACCAAAAGGAGACACCGGTTGCCTGAATCTTTAGCTGGTGGAAAATAATGTCAACTCAAATCCATTTAAGTGCAAATATGTGAGAAAAAGCACGCTGAATGGTGCTCTACGATCGATGCCTCGCTCAACTCTGTCACATACCCATCGAAAACTTTTTCATGCGTGGAATTGCTGACGGAGCGCATTTTTCTCCGAGGCTACGTTGCCCGATAGAAAACAGTTATCAACAAAATTATTTATTTCAGGGTACTCTTTTATGTTTATCACGAAATGTCCGTATAACTTTGTATGATACCAACTTTATACCCGATTTTTAATTCATTAATTTTAATTCAATAAATTAAAACTTGTTTGGAGAAATTCTGTCCATGTCTGCCCATCTGTCCATAACTACTAATATTTATTAAGTAGATTATTACTCCCACATTCTTATTCAGTGGATTCAATAGGCTACTTGTTTAGTTGATTTTTGCTAGTGTCACCCAGTAGGTGTATAAAAATAGTCGCAACCTTCTTCGTAAGCTACATCAAGCCTACAGCACCAAAGAAAACTAAATTACAAGCACCGTATCACGTAACACTGTGCTTTTCATGTATTAACTGGGGATGACATAATTAAAAGGGGTAACTGAGAAAGCTCTTTTCAACATTTTCTAAAATTATCTTGTGTTTATCCCTTTTTCTAAAAAATAAGCCAGAACTTATTTTTGATCATCCTGTTAAGTTTGGTAATTCTTCCCAGTCTACGAGATTTTACCTTTTTGACCTAAGCTTGAATAGCTGGAAATTTTACGTCCGGAATTTACATAATCCCCTGAGACAGGAACCCAATAAAAGGATCTAATTGCGAACATTTTAGATTTTACTTTCTAACCACGTACTTGTCGACAGGGTTTTTAAAATTCCTGTCAAGTGTTTAACTTATAAAAAGTCCTCAAAAGGAAATTTCCTCATACACAGAGAGACCTAAGGACGAAAAACAACAGCACGTGAAAATTATATCTTAAAAATATCTTTTCTAAGTTTCAAGATAACCACCGAGGTATACGTGGAGATAAAAGAAGATAGCGTTCATCCCAGTTCGTGGGTGGTACCTTCCTAAAACATTAATTCAACGAAAATCTGTGCTGTTGAAACTAATAGACAGTGAAGTGGGACGAAATCTTGGTCACTTGAGAATTTCTAGCACTTTTCGCGCCTTTTTTATCTACCATGACGGGATGTCGATTAGAATAAATGATGGTTTCAGACACATAGCAACAGCATCGACGAAGGTTGAAAGGCAAGGTCTAATTTGATATTAAATAATTCAAATTCAGCACAGAACAGTTCCTTTCATGTCAGAAGGTAATACAGTAAAGGGCAAATACATAGACATTTTTTTACCTTAACGGTGCAAATCGAGCCCGTGCGATTCTTTTGATTTACATAGGCTCATAGGAGCATGGATACTGAATAATTTCCATGAATGCAATGATGTATTGGGATTATCATTAGGGTAAGCCGGTAATGAATGAGTGAATGAAATGTATAATGTAATATCTATCATGCACACCCACTGAAATCCTGAATAATGTCCTTTTGGATGTTCCCAGGGAAAGCACAGAAACGATAAGTAGGTACCCAAGAGCATTTTTACTCTTGGGATGATTACAAAATGTGCGCACAGATGGTGATTAGTGCTCAGTAATAACTGAAAGAGCACAACGTGATTAAGCACCATTATGACAACGTTAATTATAAGAACGATCTTGGGAAGCTGGCAGATTTATCTCGTTGTGATTTGCAAAAAGAAGTAGGCTGGCAAAGAATAGCCCAACACAATATGTTATTATATAAAGTCCTTAATAATGTTAATGTCTTATGCTCACGATGACCAACGGCAGCATTTTAACAATCGACAGGCTGGGAAGAGAGGACCACTAAGAACATCCTTGGATAGTAATTCTAAAAAAATATCGGTTCTTTAAAAAATTATTTTTGCATATATAGAAGACACAAAAGGAATAGCAAACGGCACGCAGAAAATAATACATATAAAAATGCACAAAAACAAACAAAAAGGCACAGAAACTAACCAAAAAGACACAAAACCTAGTATGAAAGTAAAATAAAAAGACACATCCAAAGTATATATATAGAAGACTCTGAAAAGTACAATAAATACAAACAGCGACTCTAATAAAACAAAAACCTTAAAACGATGCAATGTATTCCTTGATAATTACAAAAAAAAATCCAAAGAATGTAATTTTTTTTAACATTCCCTAGGCAAGTGGGAGCTCCAATAAGAGCTCAAAAACTTAGACCAAAATGCCAAAATGACCTAAAATGAACAAAAAATTTTGAGTTCAGATGTAGAGTTCCGCCAGACGATCATTAGCCCAGCTTTACCAGTGCAATGAAAGATTCACCCTTCCCGCGCTCTGATTTCTGTATGTCCTGAATGAACGACAGCGGCGGCCACGTTGCAGCTTCCATGTCGAGATTCCAAGGGCCTCTACAAGCTGGCAACAAAGGGAGACTTAAAGGCCCGTATGTATTTGTGTACTTTATCTGCGATATTAACAGCCACTCTTCACCATAAAACAATAGAGGTGAATCATGGACTTGAAAAGCATCAGTGCGCAGCTGTTCAAGCATTTCACCCCACTGCAGGTCCTAGGCCCCAATATTCTGGTGATGTCGAAAGACGGTTGGTCTCAGTGTTCCTCTGACAAAATATTCGGACGAATGGTCTAGGTTGAATGCACTTCGGTTTCATAATAATAATAATCGAACCATCAGGAGACACAGCCGCAGATCCCAAACCCATCTGTTTCTTGACAGATATTGCATTTAGACCAACTAATTATGCCATGAATAAATTGTTTTCATGCCCAATGGATTCGGATGATTATTTTAAGTTCGAAAAATACAATATAGAACATCCCAATAGGTTTGTGTTAGTATTATAAAATTTCAATGGATTCTTTTACTTCCCATGTACATCTTTATATCCAATTACCCATCATACGTGTAGAATATCTCAAAAAGTAACTTTTTTAATGTTAACGTAGCTTACCGCATGGCATAACCATTAAAATCCGCAACTCTCAGTGATACATGATACAACGAGAAAATTTGTTTCTTCCTGCTCTTAAATTTCACAGAAGGTATTCACCATCTACCCCCATCGAAATATTAAACCTACCCCATATTGCTACATTACGAGTTGTTTTGGTATTACTCTGTGGTGATTGTAAAGCCAGTCAAACCATTTCCTTAATCTGCTGAATATCGTAAGGTTACGTATTCAAAAGACCGAACAGGTAAGGTATTTTTTCTTTAATGACATCAGATAAATGCAAATTTTTTTATGCACGGCGAAATTTAATTTCATGGTTTGTGAACAAAATGTCTTTCGCGATAAATCGACGAAATTTGGCTTGAAAATTAATAGCGGTGTGCCAGGGGTGAAAGTACCTGAAAAGCATTTTAAAAATGTAAGCCAAGTATTCTGCATAATTTTTATGAAGGTGATAACGAACCTCTGCCATTTTTTTTTTCAGGTAAATTTTTCAAGTGAACGTTAGACTTTATTACTGTTTTAATTATGTCGTTTTTTAATTAAACCCTCCTAGAAATTTACTAATTGTCGTAAATTTTACAAGTAAGTGTAGCTTATTTCGCTCAGTCAAACAGAGAATGGAATTCTTAATATCCTGAGAAAAGGTCCAAAAGGCTCACGCAAACTATACAGACAGGATGACTAGAAATGTTTCTAAATTTTCTTGATGGTAATAATAGTAAGATGAGTTGGGTAATAAATGCAAAAAATGACAATTACAGGTATATGTCGAAATTATTTTGGATTACTAAGAATCTGTCGTCTGTGCTAAGGTGAATTCTTCTCTGAATCCCTTTCTACATTGTTTCAGAAAAGAAGAATTCAACTGCTTTCAACTTTTAGCTTTCGACTCACTTACGTTATGGTATGGGGATGTATAACAGACCATAGTGTAGGCCAAATAAAAAATTCCAAGTAAGCACATTTTTCAATAATCGGATTTTTTCGTCCCGATGTTTTCCTTTTGGTGAAAAACTTTATTCTCCAGTTGGAGGAACGGATGGTATTGTGATCTAATAAATTCCGCTGTTTTTGTTTTTTTTTTTTTTCTTTTTGCACTTTTCCATCAAATTTTTGTGCAGTTTGTGTTGTGCAAAGACACAACCAGAAGGAAACGTAAATTCTTAATGCTGCTGCTGATGAAGAGTTAAGAAATTGGCTTTCCTTCGAATCAGAAACCTCTGATTTCTTGAAGTGTCTCGTAAATTTGAGCTGTGATTCGGTGAAAACAAGTGTATTGATTTTTTGTGTTTTGGATAGATAGATAGTCCACATATCGAATTAAAGCACCACAAGTGATATCCACGTTCCTTCCATTATCGCAATATAAAATTCATAGCCATAGGGGCAGAGAGAAGTTAATAAACATTATAAAGAGGAGATGCTCAAGCATAGATCCCTGTGGCACCCCAGAAGAAGCCGAGCAAAGAGAATTGATATCCATCTGAGGAAATCATTCAAACGAGAGATCCGTAAATATATAATTTTGCACAATAACTTTAAAGACAAGTGGTGGAATACTAATTGGTGCGCTAGAATTTTGTAGGGTAGAGTCTTGTGGGCCAGAATTTCTTGGCACTGCTTGGTGAACAATGGGCTGAAGGATCAATGGTAAGCATATTTTACTGGACCTAGGATTAACGCTGTCGACACGCATACCTTTAGCTGTCATAATAATCATTACAGTATCATCCCCCTCTTTTTATTTTATGAGCCAAAAAATCTTAACTTAAGTAATAAGGTGAGTTTCTTCTCTAACCTTAAGAAAGCAAATTTTGTTGAATTGTCGCTTAGGCACTTATCTATCGATTTTAGGACTGTACTAACAATGATATTGATGCAGACTTTAATACAGAATTTTCACCACAAGCCCTTATAATTTTATCAACACTACGAGAACAGTGGATATTTTCCGTCCTCTATGATTTATGAAGGGCATTCTAGCAATGATAAGGTTGAAGTTTGTGCACATTTGTATCAACCTGTACCGATAAAAATTTATCGACGCTGAATATATTATACACCTGAAGCTTTTATGTACATACCTCCTTATTAATTATTGATCCATATCAGTACGATTAAGAACTCCGCAAAATATAAAGAACAAGATATAACCTCTCGAAAACCTGTACTACTTTTTGTTATATTTAATGTTGGTGCCAAAATTGTCCTTCATTTTATTTATTCTAGGGCTTCATATTATTTATCCACTCGATGTTAATTGCATTCTCTGAAACTGTATTGCAGACAAACATTACAAAATGTATAAAGATTCCAGACATCATTCAACTGCCACAAAACTAATTCCTGCTACCCACTTATCTGACCCTTAACACTATTTCATGCAAAAAACTACATATTTCTGGACACAGAAATAATTAAAATCCTGCATCGAGGACACAATTCATGGGGCCATTTGAATTAAATTATTGAAATAGTCCTTCACCACGCAAACTACCCTACAGTCCTCTACTTCCTCATGCCGAAACCAGAACGATAATCCAAGAAATATGCTGAAAACAACTGAAATAACCCTATCCAGAATAAATGCTGACCTTTCTAAGTTGAACGTAGATAGTGGGATATTTTCTGCACTATACAATTTATCCGGAAAACTTAATGCTTTATTTCTGCACATAAAATTATCCCCGCTAGCCAGAAATTTATGAAGAATTATGTACCAGAGTTTTTGCGGTACGACTTTGATTCATATCTCGATACAAAGATGGGGCCACTCGAGGCAAGCAAATGCACACAACTTGGCCACAGAAGTAAAACGAAAATTTATTGGACTTTTACTCCCCGTATAAAAGTTTTGTTGCATTTTTCCCTCCAGTGTGTTAGATTCATTTTCTGCGGATTGGACGAAAAAAAAAAGAATTGTGACGTTGGTTTTGGAGTTGCTTCAGCAGCCAACACTTTCAAGAACACATAAATAATTCTTTTCGCTCGTCTGCATTTATAGCTGCAATTTCAGATGAACGGGCAGTAAATTTGCATATTTCTGATGTTTTTCAAGGAAGTTTTATTAAAATTGTGTTTACCCTTATTTAAGCGTAAAAATTACTTAAGTTTGGGTGAAAATAACTCTTTTATTAAGATATTTAATGGTAAGGTTAATATGTGCTTAATTGTAAAACTAAAAACACATAATGAATAAATTTGTAAAATTACATTACGATGGAACCTTTTATCATATGTAGCTTTACCGCTCAAGTTTCTAAAATACAAAAGTCGCTATAGATCTCCTTATACTCTCATACTCCTCTGAACCGCCGTTTTTAAGGTATAACAAAAAACAAACAAAAATCTCGGTTAACTTACGATTTGCATTACCATATCATTGATGATTCTTTGATAAAATTGTTCAATCTCTCGATTTCCTACTGATATACAAAAGCTGGCAGGAGCACTGCCAATCACACTGCCAGCTATGAATATTCCAGTAGGAAATGTATTGATTACTTCATTAATGAAGTAATGAACATATATACACTACTATACATTCCCAAAATTAATCAATTTTAATACACGGATTTTATTGGAAAATCATGAATAACTCTTTAGTATATTATTCTTTCATTGATTTAGTGAAAAAAAATGTACAGGTAAAAATAAGACTCAGATATTCAATTTTTGTTGCTATTCCATTTTGTGTCTTTGTTCTGATAAGAATCTGAGAGATTTCGTTCAAAATTAAAAAAACAAATGCAAATGAAAAAGAAAACGCAAATTTCTGGATTACCTTGCCATTAACAATTTCTGTTATCTTACCCTTTGCATTACCATGTCATTGATGCTTGACATTTCTATTATTCTTCGATGAAATTATTCAATACCATTTCCTACTGCGATACTTCTATTTCTGACTACCTATAAATGGTTTTTAAACAATTTGATCAATAGGTAACAGCCAATGATAATATAATGGCTAGAAAAACTGTCTTCTTTGGTTATTATCGGATTGTTGTCACCTTAAATGTATCTAAAAAAAACTCTAACCTCTTCCTAGTTTTAATTACGTTTCTCATGATTTACTAATTACACAATTGTCCAATGTAAAATAATTTGTTATTATATTATTTCATTAAAATTATTCAAAAACTTCAGAGTTTCAAACACCCCTCCCGCCTACACATCATCTAACACATTCTTGGGAATTGGTCTCCGCCAAATTGTGAGTTATTCCGATCGATTCGTCCCAATTGTGGCAAATTCCACTTAGCAAACTGAATAATCTCTCCCCAAATTTGTATCCAGCATCCCGGTCCCAGCAACCATAGCTCGCCTTAATATCCTAATCGCATAAAAACGTGGATCCATCTCAGTTTCGCAGACAGCTTCCGTGCCGTAAAGGGCATTCATTAGATTCGGTTTAGGTCTCCCTTATCGAGCGGGTGATTTTATTCCTTGCTATCAATAATGCACGTTCCATTGGCTTGGCACAGTAATGTCACGGCAAGGGCGGACGTAACTGGAATCCAGAAATACTTGGCGCGCGGATACATCTGAGCCCAAATGTATGAGAAATGTATTAATTATGTACTATGTATATGGTCTGTGTAATCCAATATTACCTGGGAAATGGCTTTCGCTCTAATTTGCGGTTGCCTGCAAGAGGCTCGTATTCTTATGGTACTTCACCATTTGGAATCACGATTCATTCATTCAGCCACCCTTCAAGTAAAACCACGGTCACACCTGAATTCTTCCAACGGCATAGTTGTTTTGGGTGGGGAGAGTCAGCTTTCGATAATTAGTGAACGTAAAATTTTACGATTATGATTGCGTTTATCTGCTAAGTTTCTTCCTAGGGGCGTCCGGCTCAAATAGCATACAAGTGTACCTGACATTTATTGCCGCCTCCACGTGTTTACCAAGAGCCACACCACACCTACCAGGTCATAACTTGCTGCATGGTTTATGGAGTGCCCGAGATATGGCAGATTTGTCAGGACATTGTAATTGATTACACCCCCAAAATATCTCACCATCGGCTAAATCCAAGCGATAAGGGAACACGGAACCATTTAAGGCATTAGACTTGGAAAAGATTCATAAATCTCTAATAAGGGTAGTCGCTACGTTACTTCACGTTCTTGAAAGTTTGGCAGCTATTGCCGTAAAAACTTTTTTATTTTCTCTCAATGGATGCTGAACAGGTAAACGACTTTTTCCATTATCTGCCGCTAACTTCTGAATGGAGAGCAGGGAAAATCCAGACAAATCGTCACTGGCAATAAATTTCCATTGAGTTCAATTCCCAAGGCAGCAACTACCAACGCCAAGGAGCCACCCACTTACTATCAACTATATATTCAAGAGTATTCAAGAGAGGGAAAAAAGGGCTACTAAATGCTGACATACGATTCTCCCTGCAAATTGAGGCTAAAGCTTCTTTAATACATTTTAGGTTCTCCAGAGGAGAATTTCGGCCACTGACCTTGATATATAAAAGGCAGCCAATATCGATTTTAAGTGTATCTACACATAAATATCCGTGTGGGTTCGGGCAGAAGTTGATACAACTTGCAAACATTTCCAGGGACCTTTTTATTCGGGCACCTTGATATACAAGGTGTTCCAGAAATCTTATCGGATGGGAATTTTTCACAACATAAACATTTTTCCGTTCCCTTTTTAATTTCGGAAAGTAAATCGGAATTGCAAAAGTTAAAAATGGAAAAAACATTTTATTGAAATGATGAATTTCTGGGATTCATTGAACTGAAAACTGAGACAGGTCTTTGTAACTGTCTATAAAAGGCATTTAACTCTAGTATTTGTAGACTTTTTGAAGTTTAAATCAAGAAAGACACGATACGAAAAAAATGTGTAAATTTCGAAAGCGAACAAATTTTTATTTATTTCGAATCCCTGACCGATTGTAGCCAAATTTAGCACAAATGATTCACAGGAGGTTTCGTTAACATTAAGGAAACATTTTTTAGTACTCTTGGTATATTAATTTGCCTTCACAGAGTGGTAGACCTTTCTTTTCCATTGTATTAATATCTCTAAATCAATAAAAATAATTTAAATTATAATAAATTAAAAGCTATAGACCCCGATGAAATTTCTACTTATACCGGGTAAACTTAAAGGAGTTCTCTCTTAGCTTACTGTTCGTACTTCCTTATGTTCGTTAAAGTTTTGTTCTAGAAAAGCTGTTATTAAAGCAGTAATATTTTCTATGCAAGATTACCTTGATGAATTAACATGTCCTATATAGTATAGTATAATTTCTTACTTGTCTTTAACAGACTCAAGACTAACAAATGATTTTAAGTGCATGTGATGTGATGTACCACAAGGTTCGACACTTGACCCACTGTTGTTTAGTCTGTTTTAATGATCTTCTTTGATGTCAATAATGCCTTATAATAATAATAATTGTGCATAGAATTTTATATAGCAGGTAAATATCTTCATGAAATGTAACTTCGAAGCCGATGTGGGAATTCATGATATCAATACCTTGAAAGGTTTAGAAAATACGACAGAATAACTTTTGTCTGGTTTGCATGGTACTTTTATCTGTACACATGTCTAAAATCGGGCAAATGAGAATTGAACCTGCTATTGCTCGGTATTTCAATGATTTGCTAAGCATCTGCATATTATCTTTGATTAATAGAAATTCTACTCGTTTTATTGCAATTTCTACTACCTTATTGTAGCTTGCTAATTCAAATCTTTAAAAACGTAGGCAGATTAAAAATCAATTAGAAGAAAGGAGTCACCAGGCGTAGGGCTTCAGACCTAAACCCAGTTGGGCTAATTACTGAAAATAACTGAATTGTGTTGATGAATTTCCAGTTTTAGTGCTTCTGGATTTTTATAATCAATAATACCTTTTCAGCCTGATCATGCGGAGTCCCACAGAGATCTGTCCTTGGATCGCTAATAATTTCAATGTACATTAATGACTTTCCACTAGCCTTTAATAACTATATTTTTCATTTATATGCAGTTGATCTTCAGTTTTTCATATCAAGGTTTTTTGGGTTAATAGAAGATGCTATATGTCGGTTGTGTGAGAATGGACCCCTGGGAGCGATCTGTCTCTAGACGCCACAAAGTCTTACGCTATCATTA
>QYTT01081501.1:38397-58969 GCA_006980735.1 Dasypogon diadema
ATATTTGCTCAGTAGCTTATAATTAGTAAAAGTCTAGATAAAAGTAAAAAATTTGTTAGAATATTTCATTGTGTACATTTGTCTCGTCCTCTAGTGGGATTTTGCATGAATTAAGGTGTACAGGAGAATTTTATAGTTGCTTGCTTTCCTGGATCGTGTTAACGAGCTTTTAGAAAAAAGTAATTTATATAATTAAGACCACTATTTGTGTCCTTCAATTCACTTCACTTAATCTAATCACTTCAGACGTGAAATAAAATAGTAAAATTATATTGGCCAAAACTACAGAAGTGCATAACAATTTCTACGGGGTTCCCCTTTTTGTGTTAAGAGCAGAAAGTCTATTTAAGGTTCCATTGATTGGGCAGTGCCAATATTATTTCTGTTCTTCCAAAGTTGCTATACATTGGCTTTACTTGTACATTTCTATATGATCTTTTTTAAATGTTTTATAATACATTACACAACATTTCTTGTGTTCTATCCTTTGAAATGAATCGAAAGAATCCTGCCGCAATCTCTAGAATTCAAATGCTAAGCACTCTTCGGGGCTGCAAAATTGAACGATGTTTTATCTGTGGCATTAAAGGCCATAAAGCAAAAATGTGTCCATCCGAAAACACGGTACCAGAATCTGCAATTTGCAGAAGTGAAATTTTGAGGAAGATGTGCAAGGAAAATATTTTAACCTGACAAATGTTGCAAGCCACAATTTTATGGCATGAAATCACCATGATCACTTTAGGCCTTGTAGGCATTATGAATTCTTGCGGGTACCTTTTGCTTTATATGTCTTAAAGATTTATCAACAATATTTTCCGCAAGTCAGCTTTAAAGCCTCATGTCATGATCTATATGGATCATTTGATTATCTCCGGAAAATACAAAAAGAATTCTCTTTAAAAATACGTGAAGTACTCCAGTTGGCCTCAGGATATGGTTTAAAAATAAAACTGATTAAAAAGGTGAATAACCAAATAAATCTCATACCTATTAAAACAGACGTACCCAGGAGTAATGGGCAAGCCGAAAGTCTAAATATGAATTAGTTTTTCTAAATCAAGTTTTCTTATTCCTCTAAACCCATCCCCAGTTATTAATAATAAAATAAATGAAAGTATATCAAGTTAAAAAAAATCACCATACGTGTGCCTAAAGGGAGCCATCTCGAACCGTTGCTATTTATATTGTAAATTTTGATTTTTGCTCACCTCGCTCCGGTTGATGAATGACAATTGACGATTATCTCCCGCAATAAACATTGGAAACAAGATTGAATTTACAAGACGACCATAAAACATGTATATTCCTCTAAAGTCCTATGTATCACAACATCGCATTCTGGAAGCTCTTCCTAATTGCTTTAGTTTTACCAAAATCACCCCAAAACAAGTAAATATAATGCCAAAAGTTCAAACATATAAAATTCTTCAAGCAAATAAAATCCCCATAACCTCCACCACCTCTCACCACTTAAAGACTTGTGAGCACGTCCATAAACAACACTATCTTCTAAAGCATTGTTTCCACACTGAAAAACTGCTGTTGAAATTTCTATGGATCTTATCTGAAGGAAAAGGATGTATATTACCTAGAAGGCAGAAAATTGTCCTTTCTATCAGGAAATTTTGTTCTCTTTGCGAAAGTTTCAGTACCACATCATAGTGTACCCCCAGATATTAACATGTGGAATTGCAGTTGTGATTTCGCTGAGGATACGTTCCGAGATCACAAGATATTTATGCATCCCGGCATATGTTACTGTAATTGCATCACCTCTCGACAACGTAAAGTTCTATGTGGATAGTAGAACATGGTGTGGCCAGCAAAAGCAAAGTGGCTATTACGATTGACTGCATTTCTCTGATGGGGGAAGTATCCCTCTATAGAACTGGTGGTAGTTTAGTTAACTTTGTTAAGTACAAAAGCACGAGGATTTTACAAAGTTTGTCAAATATTACCCAAAATTCACAGAAGATGGAACAATACAGAGATGCGATGCAATTAGAGAGTTATTTTCGGAACTTTCCATAGTCAGCAGTGGTGGGTAATTGTCTCGAAAGTCTGTCTGATTTTGAAGAAAATTAAAAGAATGTTGGAAAAGGTCCTCCAATTAAACCCATGATATTACACAGTCTGGTCATTAAATAAATGCTTCTTTCAACTTCAATTGTTAAAATAAAACAACGTGGATTCTGCCTCGCGTCCCGCCTAGTTACATGTATTTGGTATGTTTCTATTATCTTTTCCACAGGAAACTCTTCATTAACCACAAAAAGATATTCCTAAGTCAATTCATTCCTTTTGCAGTCAGGGTATCTAGGTGCGCATTTAACCCCAGCATTTTCTGTACCCAAACACAAAGGAGTAAAGTTTTCCGTATAGTCAATGTCATTGCGGCATAAAAATATCAAGAAAAACAGACCCACAAGATTCCATTATGCCTTCAGGCATCATTTTAGTCCTTTCGGTACCCCAAAATGGCGGGCTGGCAGATATTTTACTATTCAAATCACAATTGTTAGCCATTTAGAGTTAGTACATCCTTGGAGGGATGTCAAAACAAAGGAAACCTAAGGCGGTAACCGTAAGGAAAAATTGCCAAATAAAAAAGTCAATTTATCTTAATGTTACGGTACTTTCGTAAGTCGATAAGAACAAGAGACGTTACATAGGCTGGAAGATGTGATACTGATGGCTTTCTTTTGATTTGCCTTCTTTCAAACTTTAAAGGACCAAAAATCGGGGAAACGAACAATTCTTAGATGGTGATTTTCAAGGACTTTGCAAAGTAATAATTTGGTGAAGTAAGGACGTTTCGAAAAAATTTTTCCTAAAATTGAGAAAATGCTTGTAAAATGATTCAAGGACGTAGTTTTGTAACAATACAGAGAAGAATAAAAGGTACCGGTGAGTAAGTTTCAATTTGAATAAATTTTTGTTGTTTTTTTATCTTGAGGTATTTTTGTCTGAATAGAAAATTTGAAACAATTGCGTAAAGCGTGCACTGTTCAGGTAAGCAAAACAAGCACAATTCACAATTTCAACAATACTAAAAGTAATTTGCTTACTACTTACTGGCACCAGATAAGCAAATCCTTAAAATAGAATTCTATAAAGTACATCTACTTGCCAAACTCTTAGGTTTATGGGTAAATTCAAGGTATTTTAAAAGTTTTCACCTGTATCCCTTATATGCTCTAGAAACAACCAAGCAAAACGAACATTTTTAATTCCGATGTGGACTGTGTAAAACTTGTTTATTTCTTCTTAACTAGAGCACTCTTTTCTTTTCTTTTCTTCTCTTTTACTGAAGTGTGAACAAGCTCGAAACAGTGTCTTGAAACCCGATTGTTCCTTCTCTCGAAAGAAAGTAGGAATGGAAGTATGATACATGTTTGCATAACCAACGTAAAGCAACTGGCATAACTACGCAAGGCTTTCTTAATATCTATACGAATCGTGTTACAGATACAGTTCTAACTCTAATAATGGTGCTAACTTCGTCGGAGAATGAATACTCCATAATTATTTCACATAAAAGTCTCGCTTAGGAACATTATTTATCATAAAAATTCAATGGATTTCATTTCACCTTTAACAACTCAATTTAAGGGATTTTACAAAATTGCTAAGAAACTACCTTTAAGGTATTATTGGAAGTCACATACTCACTATATATTTTCTTCATTGATTTTGATAAATAATATAACTGGTAGATTTGGATAGATTTGTAGTATACTTTCTACTCTCTAAAGCGGATAAAATCACCGCTTATCATTTTGCTCAAAAGTTTAACATTTTTTAGAATTCCTGCTTGTGTAATCAGCGAATAAAATACATACCTACTATTTTTAATATCAAAATTAAATCCTCTATACCTCTGTAGATTGAATGCATCCTTTGAGAGTGTTTCTCCTTTGAGGTACTTATTTTCTACTTCAGATCAATTCAGATTTTCTCATCCCCCCAAAAGCAACTCACAAATCCTATCTAAGGTAAGGTATTTAAAACCAAATTAATATAGATTGGATCTATTCAAAAAGTCCTAAAATAACCCCCTTTACTGTAATCAAATTAGGCTGCAACAAAACATTAAACATATTGAAATTGAATATGCTATTCGGTGCGCGTGGAGCATAAATTCTCCCCGAATACAGTGATACATCAAGAACTTGAATAGTGCATGAATGAATTCTTTTATCTCAAAAGGATCTTTCAACCTATTTGCAATACTTTTCTTGAATGGAGGTACTACATACAGTGCACTTTTATCCTTCCAGTTCCTTAAATTTCTTACATCGTGCACAACTTGCAAGAGATTGTCGATTCAATTGAAAAGATTGAGTTCAGTTGAATAGTGAGTGTGCTGAAGAATATAAATAGGAATGTATCACGGATATTGAAACATGCAAAGTTTTCGATGGGGTAAATGCAAAAAGATTTAATACTTTGCCACGGTCAAGACGAAAGAAAATATGCATACATTATCGTTGCTTACTGACATGTTTTTCTCTGAACTTTCATATTTTTGCTCTTTATTTCGTCAATATTTGATGTCGATTTTCTGCATAAATAAAAATAAATTCATTTCCAGTTCTTATTCCTTCAAAACACAAACACACACACACACGAGAGTCTACAGTTGCACTTAAGAAATGTTTGGGTGAATTGCTTTGGTGATAAGAAGGATGAATATCTTCAATATGAAATAAAACCAAGGGAAATATCGTACAATTTTTCGTTAGACTGACTGAAATGTCAGATATTTCCAGCTACTTCTTATCCCAGGAGGGGAATTATGCCCTTGGTTTTACATTTTTGAAATTATTTTAATCTTCTTATCCTAAGCCTTTATCCATACTGTTCAGAGTTTTATCTTTGTGTTTTTGGTATGATAAACCGGTGCCATGCAACAATACACGTGTAATATTATGGCAATAGAGACTAAAGTAGAGGCAACTGAGGCTCAAATCTTTTAAATGTAATATTTATCTTATAATCGAATTTGTTGACGTAAAGATCTTTCGAGCTTCTTAGATAATCTCCAGTCGTTTAATAGCATCGTACTTACATGAAATAGTGAATTTGATATTTGAAATGCCACTATGTTCACGCACGCATGAATTGAATACCTGTGGAAACGATTAATAGCGCAAATTATTAAAATTCGACGAATAGAATTCCATTGAAATTGTCTTGGAAATAGTAAAGTGGAAGAATGTCGAATGGTACCAAATCCATAAAGTCGAACAGATGCAAAAGAACCTCCTAGCCAACCTTCCGAAAAGTTCTTTTTGATTACTGTGCAAGCTTTCCAAGCTTAATAAGTTGAGTCGGGTCAAGGCAACAAAGGACAATTATTTGATCAACTACATGATATTTTTTTAATAAGCTGTCGCCTAACATGCATACTTTAATCCCACCAGACAACCACAACAAATTTCAGGGTAGGTCTGACCACCATTATTTATATTCACGTCTTTACAAGGCAGTTTTTAGTTTCCTATACTATTCAGGTCCTCTTCTGCCACTCTCATCAGCTGATGAAACGCAGATTTTATTGGTGTCTCAGCTTGATATACATGCTGATATACATTTAAGGTATACTCCTTCAATATGGTGCACTCCAGGAAGTCTCTCCATCGTTTTCAATAGAAATGATATCAGACTAACCGGAATAAAGGATTTCACGTCGAAGTAATCCCTCTTCCCTAATTTCGGTAGGAAGATCGCTATAGTTTCCCCCCACTATATTGACGTATGCCCTATATTCCCAAAAATCATGGTGCATTGGCCTCTTTTCCTCACTCCATTAACAAAGAAAATATCTCATCCGGGCCTGGAAAATCGAAGAGCGCAAAGCTGCATCTGGCCAGGATTTTGCACTTATCCATTAGTAGGAAAATAATTCAGAGAACCATCCGCAGAATATCTTTAAGGACGCACAGATGATCTACCTTCAGGCCATTCCTTCTCATAGTTTCTGTCTGCCTCGCGAAGCACTCCTATCGAAAAGGGCATACAGTTCATGAAACTACCTAAATCCCCCCACCATTGTAAAGTGTAATCCCAAAATGTTCTCCCGAAAGTGAATAACATCAGCAGATCAACTTATTTGTCGAACAACAGACCTCCTTTCAGTACTATCCTGAATAGCATATAAAATTAATTCGGACAGCAGAAGTGCGTTGCCTTTGTGACACTCACCGAAACTACACTCCCTAATAAATGTGCTGGTGAGGACAGCAGATTTAATATGACGCTAATTTTCAAATAGCAAACTACTGCAATCGTACGAGACAAATGAAAAATTAATCCGACATTTCAATACAGAAGGACCTCGGAGGCTTGTTTATTATACCACGAGTTCGTTAATGAAATAGTGTCCTCGGAAGTTGTCAACATCGATATTGCTCCTGGCGTATGAGAAATGCCGATAATTACGTACTAATGGTCTACTTGTCAGTTTAAAAGGGCACGAAAACACCTGTTCATGAAATTTTGCCTTTAGGTGCTATGCATGGTACTATGCATTGGCGATAGGATGTTTTCCTCATTTCGATTATTTTGATATTGCAAATGGAAATGCATCTCTCTGTTTCTGAATATCTGCAGTGCTGATTTATTTCATTTTATCTGAAATCCACGATGAGTGCAAGTGTACTCTGTCGTGATGCGAGTGAGATTGTCTGCAAACAATCGAAAATCTCTCTTCAATGAGATGGAGTAACACAGAATTTGAAAATAACACAAAGCTCTAAATAATAAATATTTTTCAATTTGTAGAGTGAAACCCTTAGAGGTGGAGGTATTTTCCTCCACAGGGCTGGCGGAAATTTCGGTCAATCGATGCTGAAAGTATTTATTTAGGCTCATCTTTACGCACTAGCTGTCTATGGAACTTTTTCAGGTCCTTTTTTCCATTTAATTTCAACAACTTCCTCAGGCTTAATTACATTTCGGGGTTAAAGGCCCCCCCAGCAAGTTTTAAATATTCAAAGGAAGGGATCTCAAAAGTCAAAATATTACCTTCAGGTCCTCTGTACTCTCCTCCTAGAATTCAAATCAGAACCTTTCTAAAGAAGGGCTGATGTTACGTGCAACCACCCCCCAAGCGTTCAGGACATCGCATAGATAATTACAAGTAATTGGCTTTAATGTTTATGTCTCCTGTGCCTAGACCACACCAGAGCACGCGTCCAAATTACACCCTAAGCACCTTAATCAAAGTCTTACAGCTGTTCTTTTTTAATTACGTTAATTTGTCGCAAATTATTTTATGGTTATTGATAAAATTGTCTATCCCCATTATTAGTGCTATTAATTGCCACATTACCACTTAAGTTGTTAGCACCACTACATAATGGATGATGAAGGATTTCGACGGTATTCATTATCGGGTAAATGGCAGCTATCGAGTTTTAGGGGCTGTCGGTATCATGGTAGAATAGTCCCGCCCAACGTTTCAAATCTAAAACGCTAATTGGAAGCAATTTAAACTTGAAATTCGAGATAATGGAAAGAGTGATTTTGTATCCTGATCTGAATGCGAAATTGCGCAATGAGCCCCAACAGTAAGAGTATCTGCTTTCGTGATTATTTACAATCTCTCCGAATTTCTCAAGGTGAAATCTAATTTTGGAAAATATGAGACAAACCTTAATGGACTATTAGATAAATTGGTTTGCGGCATTCAATTATCCCCTTTCAAGTACTTTGGGTTCTTTAAAGGGGGATATTTTCTTATATAAGAGGGTGTCGTTCAGGAAGTGGTTAAGTGCTAAACAAACAAATTATTTTGAAAGGGGAATGAAGACGCGTAAATATATAATTCTCTGTCTTATTAATTTCTTTTGTAAGTTATTAATTGTACACTAGAGATCATCTTTCATTTACCTTTTATCCTAAATAACTTTGAGCAGCACTGTGAGCGTTAGTTAAATAGAAGGGTTTTCATAAAAACGGAATTTAGAAATTATATCTGTTTCATTTTCTATAAACTTTTATTTTTTCAACCAGTTATATCTTCGTTGCAGGATAATTTTACTATTCTTATTCCTTTATTATCAACATCGAAAGGCAATAGTGTTTGTTAATTTACTACTTGTATATTAATTACTTTCGAAACCGTCTTTCATCTTTCATATCTTATATTGGTCGAATTTGGGGAGAACTAATATGATGTAGAGGAGAATACCCCATTCACTGTAGCAGAAGCAGCCTAAACGTAACAATTTAACTCGGGCTATGAATGATCGCTGGTAAGTAGTTGATACCTTATTTGATGTGCATTAATGCATGATTCAAAGGCCTATTTTTGGGCGAGAGGGATTCTAATATACCTTGACCTTTTGATGACCTTTTATCCGGCTCCAAGACTTTGTGATAGCCACAGGCCACCCTGAGAGTGCTCCATCTTTACACAGAAGCTAGATGCTTCCTATTGTACCTCTAGTTTTATTTTAATCGCCCCTAACATAGGCGGCATTCTACAGGTCAGGCCTAAGTGTGGATCCCTGTACCACCTCAATACGGACAGCCCTTTCGTGCCGGCTCTTGATGGTGTCGTAGCCCATGCGGAGAAGATATTCGCGAACCCTAAACGTTGTCCTAAGTGACCCTAATATGTCATTTCATCTGGCAAAAATAAATGCATTTCTGACGTCAAAGGTGAGGATCAGGACCATCCGCTGAGAGTAACGGTTTGCCTTCTCCGCTGGGCTCATTCAGATGGCTACTGCCTGCACCGTATATCTGCGATAGATATTCCGTATTGAAAACCGTATTGTCAGTTCTAGAGGTCTCCAGCCACTTATACCACCGAAAACTGTCGAGGCTACAGCAACTTTGGGGCAATACGACAACGGTGTCCTTACCTTTGCTTATTAACGCCGATTGTGCTATCTTCCGGACGGCACGTATTGTACATCGTAAGTAGAAGCTCAAAGAATACGTAAAGCGTACAATTCAGGACCCCCGCTGTTATCCCGTCTGACCCTCGGGCCTTCCTGGTACGGAGCGAGACTATAGCCATACGGAGCTGAGACTCTACGAGAGTCGCCATTGATAATGATTCACCCAGTATTTATAACACGAAAGAATTCAGGGTGGTAGGTGTGGATTTCTTATGATAAATAGTCATCTTTCTACCCAGTTTGGCAAGAATTTTAAACAGGTACCGTAAAACTTCTTTATGAGAGCTCATACCAGTGGATATGATTTCTAGCCAACCCTTACTAATATAACAGCAGCTTCCAATTCTTGCTTTTATAAACAGGAATAAAGAGGTTCCTTTGACACAGTTGTAGCAAGCAATAAATTCAGATGGAATCGGTGTTGCCACGAAAAATGTCTATAAATTTCACGGAAAATATTTAATAATAAACAAAATGATACGTTAATTCTCATTTAAATTATACAATAAATTCCAGGTAGCGTAATTGCGCAATTAAGTAAATGGCTCGTTATTAAATTAATATGATTTAGTACATCTGCCCACTTATCTGCTGCTAAGCAAACGAACGACAGAAACCTTGACAAAGGCATGAACCAGACAATTACTCATTCTGCTTCAGGATCATGACATAACAAAGCCTCCTTAGGATGCTGCTTTCAGCACTTAAACGTCACTTGCAAACAGTAAATGGAAAGATAAAAGCTTTGTCTGTATCGTATTACTCTTTGGATGGAGTATACAAATGGAACTTTCATTAATATTTTTGACTGAAAATTATTTCAATTGAGTGTCATTTGCAAAGGTATTGCCCGGGATTGGACTTCTGATATCGTGTTTCCATTTGTGTGATACAGAACGGATGGGTAAGATTTCAAACTTTGTAAGTTTCTAAAATTTCATGCTGGATTTATACAGATTTTCTTTCATTTCCAGGATTTTCATGTTGAGAAAGTAGTGCCCTTAGGCACTGTAACAGTTGAATCATGGTCCTCTAGCAAACGTCAAGTCCTTTCGTATGACTGAATTTGAATAAAGTACTCTGAATTTGAATATTCTTTAGAAGTGTCTGTGTTAGTTTATTCCTTTGACCTTACAACATTATTAACGATTTCTTGCCCATCCATTGGAACAGATCTAAATCTCAATTCATCTTGACTAATATTCATATCTCTTGGTTTGGTTAGCTTTCATGATTGGGCGACAGAAAAAAAAGATCTTAACAATTGCTTTCGCTTTTGTTTACTTTGATGGTAAAAAAGTTGTTCTTAACGAGACTTCTAATTTATTGTGTCTTCTGTACTCTTAAATTTTTCCTTCCATCCAAAGTTCAGAACATTTATTTACATTCGAAATCTACCATCATCAAGATTCTAATTAACAATATCGAATACATAAGGAACTCGGCCTGGTTCTCTGCAAAAAATACATGGAGAAAAGGCAAATTTATTAACACAGCTTCCATACAACTATCACTATGGAACTAATAACACCAACACTGGTTAGAACTACCGGTTTTTACACTTTGGGCAATTCAGATTTATCCATGAATTTGGAACAGTTCATTCTCCTTAAAACAAACTTTAGTGAAATTTTACTTATAATGCATTAAATTGAAACAAAATATAGTATTTAAGGATTGAAATTTGATAATTTATAATTCATTATTATATCACTATCCTCAATTCCAATTTTAATTCCACTGGTATTTAAGTCCATGTAATTAATAAAATATTCAAACAATTAAAACATCTAATTTTTGATGACTTTTTGTTATTAGACATTAGAAGATTTAATTACTAATTCCTTTATGTAATTAGGAATTGTTGTAGTCATTTTGCTGAATTGTAATTAAATTGTAATTCATTCCAAAAAGGAATCATTACATTCCACCTCTGAATCCAATATAAGCTAGAAATGCCCCAACGGCCGACCTCTAACAATATGACTATAGAGTAATGCAGTCTTCCATCTTTTATAGTGGTGATCTTAGGACGTGACGTATAATCATCGCGATTAATCTAGTTTCATTAACAGATTTTATTTCCAGCTATAAAGAGACAAAGTGAAAAAACTTTAATTAGTAATTCATTGAGAATTTCCTGTGACAATCATTGCCCCTCCCAGCACAACAGACAGCATCTTTAGTTAGGGATTTCGTTTCATCATTCTAAATTAGTAGCATCAATTTTAATCTAAAGCGTAAATAAAACTTTTCATCGTAGTCAGGATAAATTGAGATAAACTTCGATTCAGTGGGAGCCATAAACTCAGCATTGAACAGGGGATACAAGGATACAGTACCATACCCATAAAATTTACCTTTCCAAATACTCCTCTTTTTGCCATCTGTTTTTGATTCCAGTCATTCTAACACTGCAGGACAAGTATATTTGATGAAAGGGAAGATAACTTGTTGGCAATTTTGTATTCTACCAATGTCACCTGCTTCCAGGCAGAGCATGCAGCAGCACCATTGAACAACAAATTACCTGGGAATCAATAACTTACTACGCCAGAGACATCTTTAGACCGTCTTTTTGTTACACAAAAGGTAACGTCTATTTGTTCGACACAAACTCAAGCCAATATTTAATTTTGCGCATTTTTTCCTGTTGAAAAGAAGCCATTGGATGGGAACGTATTCTTTTCAGATTCCGGGTAAAGAAGAAAATTGGGTGGAGAAAATGTCTATCAATAATAGAATTTTTCTCACTGCCTAAACGTCTGATGGAAATGCGTCATTCTCTTATCAATAGTAGATATTTTATTTTCGACATGGTGGGATCTACACGCGAAAGAAATTGTGCCCCATTTTAGCTAAATTTACTGAATACTTCAACATGGAGGCAAATACTACTTATTTACTTTCCTATCATTGGTTGGGGAGGATTGTATGCCTTTGGAATTTTTATTATTGTTTCTTGGAAGTTATAAGTTTTGTAATTTGACACAATTGCAATAAAAGTTAAGAAAATGTTAAGGGAGGAATGTAACTTGGCATTTGACTGATGCTGAAGACGTTTTCATATGCGCGATAACTGTCACAACTCTGGTTGTATTCCGCATGGCTCCAGCACGAAATGTGTTCATTATTTCATTAATGAAGTAATGCACATAAGTATACTGCTATACATCTCTAATACCAACGAATTTCAACAAAGGGATGTCATTGAAAATTCATGCATTACTCTTTGATGTGTTATTCTGAAGAAACTGTAAGAGCAAAAGTAAGGTTCAATTTAGGCATTAGTAAGCTATGAATTTTGGAAAAGCCGTAAGGGTGTAAGAAGGGAACAAAATGAAATGACTGAAACCTATAAATCTCATCTGCATGAACTTAAACAAATTTCACAACTTCTTTTATTTTTCCATTTTGTTTATTTTTTCTAATAAGCCTGCAGGAGCTTTCGTTCAGAATTCAGAAATAAACACAAAAACGATAATTTAACTGGTACAATACGCTTTGCATTACCCTGCCACAGAACATTCTATGTTACCTTACGCTTTGCATTACCAAGTAATTGATGATAGGGACTTTTGTTATTTTACAATGAAATTATTCATTACCGTGTTCATTAATGAAGTAGACAAGCCTGTACCATAAAGAAATCATCAACTACAAGTTTCTAGCACTACTGGAAGTACACCAACATAATGATTACATTGTAGTAGCACCAAATACGTCTAAAAGCCAAAAACCAAGCCTTTTTTCAATGGATATTAATTCAGTGATCCGTGCAGATTGCACATTTTCCAATTGTCTACGTTGACATCTTTTGTGATTACCTTCCTCAGTCAATTATTCTATTTCAGGTACAACGTAAACTATTTCTGTTTTCAAGAAGAGATTTGTTTTTTTTTGCGAGCCACACTATTGGCCGAGTTCGTTGAGGTGAAACTTTGCAGATTTCCTCTTCTTTGGGGGCAGATTTGTGATTTATTTAGATACCAGTGGCGTCTTAAAGAAATTGTGTCTGGATTGGTACCTACAAGTAAATAGCGAGGAATTCTAGAAACCCTCATCGGATAACATTATTAAAAGCGACTTCGTATAAAGAACAGAGTACAATTTGGGGAAAGTATTACTGCAATAAGTGAAAAATGGCAAGATCAATGACTTAGCCAATTTTATTCGTATATCGGATGATAAACAACTAGATTGTATTCATAGTTGTCGCAGGCTTTCATATATTTTACTCAGTATATGATATAGCTGACCGCAGCAGCTGAAGTTTGAACTAATATATATACCTTAATTTCTAACAACGTCAATACACTGCAAAATGGATGGTAGATCGAACTTGTCTATAGGGTTTCAGTAAATCGTCGAACAATTCGATTTACTTGGATTGACTGATAGTTTGTTCCTATAGGATGAGTCAAGAAATCACCTCTTAAAGGATTAGCATCTTGAATCAGGACACCCTGTATAACACATCATCATATTCAAAATTATGAAGAATTTTGTTAAACAAACCCTAAAGGTGTCGAATATTTATTTAAAAAAAGAAAACTGAAAAAGAAATCAATTTGACACTTACAAGAGGCAATTATATAAATAAGGCCCATCTTTTCACCCCGCTTTTAAGATAAAAAATCCCATAAAATAGCACCAGTTTTACATTTTCCTGCAATCTGACAATTTTCTCTCTTGAAAAGTGAATAAAATAAGACGCCCTAAAATTTAACTCTCTCTAAGGGAAAAAAAGGACTGGAGAAATTGGGGAAATTTCTGAGGTGAAAAGTTCACAAGAAGCTTTTAAGAGAGAACCCGAATCCAGGAACATATATATATACATATCCTTAATTGTTAAAAGCTGAGGACTTGCTCGTTTGAAACTTATGTACAGAGCCCAACTAGGAGGATATATATTTAATAGAATTGTTACTTGTTAGAATTTTACATCCATACTCGTGATTTTAAGGTTCCAAATTACACAAATTACTATATTATGTGGTAATGAAATTCGCAATCCTTATGTCGTGACGGAGGAAAAACGGTGACGGGAAAATAAAATTTGAATTAAGTTTTGAGTGGCTTTGGAGTAAAGTAAGGGTGGGGGGTGTGTCTCGATTCTGAAATTTTTCGCGGGATTGAGAGACAAAACGTTCATCTCCGATAAAAACTCAAATCTCAAATCTGGATCAAGGCTGCACCTATAAATTTGGACTATTGTAGGCTATTTCTTTTTTCTTCTTCTCCTTCTTTGATGTATTCCGTTCCGTTCAGGTACAAATACATGTTTCTTGCGATCATCATATTAGCACTCTGTACTATTGATAGGTTGTTCATATTTATATTTCGGCTCTTGATAAATTATTAAACGAATGAAAATCCATAGTTGGACAGGACATATTTTTTATTGAAATCACAAGTTCTAAAATTTAAGTTGCACTTACAATTTTTTCCCCAATTACCAGCCTGCTAAAAATTGTTTTTTCATTCATAGGAGTGCGAATAAAAGCGTGTGTGTGTTTGGCTATGAATTTTATCAAAATCAGAATCCTTGTCTCCATTGAGACTCGAACTAAGACCCTTCTAAATTAATGGATTCGCAAATTATCCCGTCATCTCTCATATTTCTACTACTCTCTCGCCTTATTACCTTCTGATTCCTTTTCATTTCAATACAAAGTGAATTGTTAATTGCATTAAAGGAAAATCTCAAAATTCACCCGAACAAATTTGCTACAAAATCAACATAAAAATATGAAGAATTCTACTCTCAAGGCTCTCCCCCACCTGAAAATTAAAAACATCCTAGAAAATGGAGCAGCTAACAACAACAAAATTACGTAAGTTGCAAAATTCACAAAATTCAATTAGAAAGCCCCCCATAATAAAAGGGAAGACCGGGTACATTATCACAAGTAAACCGATAATGACGACGATGCCTTGATAGCTTCCTTGAACCTTCTAGTGATAGGGTTCTGATCGAAAGGGACATCGGACGGGATTAGGTCTCTCACGTTCCACCCATAAAATTGATTAACGACTCTCAAGGATCCGCCTGTTGTCATGTCGGTTAGACTCTTTTACCATCACGCCCTTCGATTTCTTTTCTCGACCGTAAATTTCCACATTTTTTAATGGCGTCTTCCAGGAAATTGGTCTCCAACCAGGAGATGTGTACCGTACCTCTCCTTTTAATTCTTACTCTAGGGAAAAAATAAAAACGCAAAAATTCTCGCTTTCCCCTTTGGGTACGTATTCTCTGTGAATAGGCTTTCCGTAAAGATTTTCATTTAATTCAGGCACGGCGGTGTCTACAGTAGATAACTAGGTGAGGCGGATAGGTATGATCACAGAAACAAGGTGACTATCTTTTACCCCGTTTTGCAAACTCATTAAGTAAAGGGGCACGGGCGGAAAGTAATCAAACTAGAATTTAATTAATTTGTTTAATCGGTTGGAAACTGCCGAAAGAAAAACATTTTTTTGAAACCGAAATTTTGGCTCCCTAAAATTCCCTTCAATCCTTGAGCTTTTACGAGTATTTTTCCGTGGGCAAAACAAATTTCTTTGCTGGGAATATTATCTGGGGCGACAGATTACGAAAATGGATTAGATGTCCAGATTATGTTGTGTGTCATATGTTTTGCTTCACATTTGAAAACTTTTTCTACCTGAACGCAAAAGCGTTTTGGGGGACTAAAAGTCGTCCAATCAATAATTTATTGAAAAGTGTGTTAGAGGACATTGTTGGAAAAAGTAAAGTGATGTGAAGGAATAAGGTCCATTTATCAGAAGAAAAGTTTTAGGGTTTCTATGGGTGTTGGAAGAGTTCCGTATGGACTAATAAACGCATCAATAGTGTTGTCCCCTGAGCCTAGTCAAAACACTGGCATGAAAAACTCAGCATTCTTCTCAGAGCTGGATTCGAACCAGTCGAGTTTGAAGAAGTTTCAACAGGATCGAAATTTTCGTTGAAAAGTTTATCAGTTATTCGCCAAACAGATTTAAGGAGTTAATAGGGTTATTTTCTAGTCATTGCACTCAGATTTTTATGATAAACGACGAGACTGCAAAACACGTCCTCCACCACTCTTTTCGTTATGTGGTTAAAGATAAGAAGGCATTACGTTGGAAAGATTTAGAAAATGTGTCAAACTTGGCATTCAAGACGTCCTCACGTTTTATTGAAGGATTTGATCCAAAGCGGTGTTTTTAGACTGGCTTCGACACAATCGATGATCTTCTAGAGCCGTGTGTCGATGGGATCCCTAGAGATTTGGCAGATCTATGGGTCTGTAATGGGGGTTATACACTCACCTTTATCGCGATTGATAAAAAAAGATCATAAATGTGGCATTCATCAGTGAATCGAAGGAACTAGAAGTGAATAATTGAGGAGTTCCTAACAAGAGGTTGGTTTCGGACCACTATTAGATCATCCTCAATATTAATCTGTGACTCGAATCTATCAAACCGTATAGAAACCAAGTGAGAAAGAACTGGTGCAAATTCAGTAAGCCCATCTTGGAAAGGTATAAAACACCTACCGACGAAATACTTCACATAACCTCGCTAACAGACGTGATATAACCGCAATGCTTGTCACGGCCTTTAAAAAGTCCCAGCAGCGGTGTGAAAGACTTCAAAGGAGTCTTATCCACTATGGTGGATAAGGTAAGGTGGTAAGGACGCACGGAGGTTGTTTAATAAATGAAGATCAAACAGGATTTTGGAGGACTGGACCAACTAGAAGGCAAGCCCCAAGAAATGCAAAAGATCCATAAGTAAATCGAAAGGTACTTCATGAAGGAGCTATTGCGAATCAATAGAGAGCACAAGTGAATCCAGTAGACTTAGGAAGGTACTAGCAAAGTGTAGCTCTCAGGACTCTAAATTTATTTTGAATTGCTTTCATGTAAGTGGATCGACTCGATACTAAAAACCTAAAACCAAGGCAAAATTGGGCAAAAACAGTACAACAAGATGGACCCCAAAGAGGGTTCCTATCACCTAAGCTGTAACTGCTCCTGGTTGCCAACCCTAATTTAATTTCTATGGAATTGGAAGGGATTAAAGCTATGGCTTATGCTGATGACCTAGATATCCTGATTTCGGGTAACATCCTTCCACACTCTGATTGTGCATGAAATTTATAAATGTTGATCTTTTAAACGCATTATATTCACAGAACCTAAAAATAAAAGCTGAGAAAAGTCAATTAAACGTTATTACAAAGTTTTAAAAGTAAAATGTAGTCCTCAATGCATTTAAGGCTGACCTTTTAATCATTAAACTGGATTGCTGGTTGGGAACCACAGCAGCAATTGAAATTGTGCCTTTTTTATGAAGAAATAATCCGCAGCAACGAAAATTGTATAAAATTCAAGTGACCCCCTCCAATAATTATACACCACTTATATAAATTTAGAAACGACTTGCAAATGTTGCAGAGTAAATTGCGCTTTCATTAAACGAAGAAATCAATATGCAAATCACTTTTAAAAGTACCATAAAAAAGCATAAGCTATCTTTGCAGATAACAAGTCTCGTTAACTTCTAAAAAGTTTTCCATTTTTTTTTCACCAGGAATTTAATTATTCTCTACAGCATGACCTGAGTGGCAAAAAGTGACTTATAAGTTTTTCTTAATGAAGCAGATTTTTAGAGTAAAGTCAGTAGTAGCAACATTTTCAGCCCTCCAGCACTATCCCCATTTGCAGGACCAATGTAAACGGGTACAGGGGTTCACCCTACAATCCTACAATTTTAAATGATTTGCAAGGACTCCAGGCGATGCATATACATATACAGCTGGAGCTCACTCATTTCACTCTACATCTCAAACGAATACTCAAAAGTCCTTTATGTCGTATATTTGCACTTTTTACATTTTGTCCATATATAAAGTCGAGTAGAGAAACTTCCCTACATTTGAAAAAGTTCAACCCTAATGCGTTAAGTGTAGATTTTCTGACGTTCTTGTTGGCGATACTATGCTTGCGCTGTTTTTTTTTTTTGAAAACGTCAAGGTAGAGTAGCCCTTGCATATGAAGTTTTTAATTAAAATGTTTTGAAAATGGTTTTTTTAACTCCTATAAGGAAAACAGTTTGCAAAATTTTATTTGTGCACTTTATATGAGGAAAAAAATTAATTGAATTACGTTAAATGCGAAATTTTGAGGCGCTTTTCTGCTCCGATTAGCAGAAAGCCATCTGTCGTGCTCTAAAGGTATTAGAGCGACTTATGTAAAATTTCACTGTGCAGTAGATACAAGAGGTCAGGTGGCCATTCGCCCAATTTTAAGATACCGTGAAAATAGTCAAACGCCTCTCAATTAGGATAATTTTCTTGGGTCACACTTCTAGAGTTTTGTGGTTGTTATCCGGTTTTATAGTATTTTAGGATGGCAGGAAGAAAGTAGCGGGGAAAGTATCTGAAATTATTATGACGTTCTTCCACAGTCAAGCTTCCGGCAATAAAAATCGAGAAAAATCTGACGAAGTATAAAATAAAAAATAATTAATATTAAAGAATCGAAACATTGACATACATGCGATATTAGGATAAAAATAATACTTCAGCATTTCTCGGTATAGGGAGTTAGAGTAGACATATTAAAACAAGGAAACAAAAGTATAGAATCAGCACTATCTTGAGAATCACCAGTAGTCCTGACCTTGCTTGCAATGAATCTGACTTATTCAGATTCAATCTGACAAGATACATAAATTTTCTCTAAACTTACTAATATTAAGTGGTACATGGTTCATGGAACATCATCTGTAGAAGACGTCTATCATCAGAAACAACTCGAAAAATTTTGACATCATCAGCGTAACATAGAATTTTAGGATTACCCGAAAACATGGATGTAAATGGTAAATAAAAGTGGATCGAAATGTCTTCCTTGAGGTACACGTAAGATATTATAATATTAGATAATAATCCTCGAAGTAATATAGGTTGGGTGCGAGACTTCAAGTAAGAACAAAGCCAGTCGAGAAATGTGAATGAAAAACCAATTCCAGCCAATTAAATAAGTACAGAAATACAGTAAAAACTGTCTAAGGTGGAACCTGTACAAGCCGGAAACCTGCATACCCGAAAGAAGAAATCTATGTCCGAAATTTTTATATATATTTAGATTATATTATTCTTATATTGTTGAATATTCCCACATCTGGCCATCCTCCTACTCATCTGCCTCAAATGATTCGTTCTCTCTGTAGTGTACTCCATGGCTTCATATTTTCAGCAGCTGAACAGGTTATGTTGGGTCCCTCAAAGCAGCCTACTTTCTGGAGGTCGTATCTGTCCTTGCCACCTTTACGCGCGTAACTTTGTAAGGTCCCACGAATTTACGATGCAGTTTTGATCCAGGATTGAAGTGTGTCTTTTTTATTGCTATCAAATCGTATACCTTGTATTCCCGAGCTTTTTCCTTTTGCGTAGAGCGTATGGGCGATTTTCATTCTGAATTTGTGCAATCACTTCCTTTGATCTTCAAAATCATGTCATTGTTTCGAAGCACACAATTTTTCTGGACTCCTATTTGTTTGCTCAAATAAATCTGGACATTATCGGCATACAAATAAGTAGACACATGCTTGACTACTTTAGAAAGATCATTGATATAAAGATTGAACAGGAACAAACCAAAAATAGAACCCTAGGCTACACCACAGTTATTGGCTTGAAAGTTCGATATCGATGTTTTGTACTTTTGCATTCTGAGAAGATGAAAAATTAAAATGATTCTGAAATTTTGATAATAAGCGTGTAGGGTAAACAGAATCAAACGGCTTATTTAAATCGAGGATAACAAGGATCATTAAGTAAAATGATCGTTTCACAGCTGTTACCCCACTTCGAAAACCCGACCGCCGTGGTGATCCTTTCCACAATCAATCATCTTTCTATAAGATCAATCGGGGTTCTTTTTGAATAGTACCACCCCCGACGGTGGGGAAACTAACCATGAAAAAAGCTAAGATGGGTCTCCTATTGACATCGTCTGGGGTTTATCACTTAACTTCTACTTTTCTCCACTTATGTTGCGATAGTCCATTTCAAATATGCCTGATAGGAGCACAAGCAGATTCAGGGGCCACCTCTCCCGCTAATTGTTTAAACCTGTCCTAATATCAGTAGTAGAACAATTATTGCAATCCATTTAGTAAACGAACCACACTCATATAGAAGCTACGATTAGTCCAATAAATTTATATCAGTAAGTACGAGCATAATTACCTGTCTCAGAACATACCTAGTCTAGTAGTCAACCAACAGCCAATTGTCATGTAAAACATTATCTCGTTGTAGTTTTTGCCGGAAGAAGATTATATAATAATTAAAGCGAATTTCCAATGAAGAGACGATAACAGTCTCAAAATGAAACAACTTCGGCTCGTCCCCTTTCCTTTCAAACCTCATCGCAAATTTTCTCTACCTTTCCAAAAGAAAAGCGGATTTTTATCACTACACAATTCCCTAGAAAATTGTTGTCGCGATCACAATAACAGCCAAGGGAGAAGTTTTTTTTTATTTAAAATTTTTACCCCAATCTCTTAACTACATAACGTCTAAAAGTACTCATGCGGAAGCTGAAGTTAGCTGCATATGAAAGTCCACCGCTCCACCGTAACAACGTCAACAG
>QYTT01081502.1:9725-27298 GCA_006980735.1 Dasypogon diadema
CAAGCGGTGAAGTGGAGTGGAATATCTCTTCAGGTATTGATCAATAATGACGATGTGAACCACGGTCTTAAACACTACCAAAATCATCCTGAAAAATCCATTAGCCGAATTATATGCAATTTCGTTATAGGGAATTTCGTTATATGAAAAATAAATTTCATTGTAGATTTCGAGCTAATGCTTCTGCCAAGAATTTATTTCGCAATAGATTCCTCTATTGTATTTTGTTATAGAGAAGTTCGTTATAAAGGAGTTTCACTGTAATTCAAAATGCATTTGTTTGTAATCAATCTGAAAATGTAGAAATGTCATTATTGGCGACAAGGTCGCTTAAAGGTCAAAAAGTCGGATTGAAATTTAAAGAAAAATCAGTTTTTTGCGAATATCTTCCTAACTAAAAGGGGTAGGAGGGTGAAACTTGGCTTAAATATATGTCCTAAGATCCTTTAACGAATGCCGAAGTTATCTTTGCGAAACATTCCTTCACAGGACTAAAAAGGATAATTTTGTAATTTTTCCGTTAAATCCAAATATTTTTATAACGGTAAATAATATATATTTCAACTCTTTGTCCATATTAAAATAATAAAGTCCTCTATAGAGCCAAATAATTATTTTGTGGAAATATCCTTTTACAAAGGTATAAAGAATATTCAAATTTGCCTTGTACAAAATGTACTGAAAAAAATATAAACTTGATTTATTTTATATAACTTTAAATTTACCTACTAAATAATATATAAAGAATAAATTCAAATGTATGTATTTAGTGTAAATCGAATGAAATGTCTTCACCTAAAGCGAATAAAAGCGCCGGGAATGTAGTGAATAAAATATCCTTGTTCACACCAAACGCAAAGCGTCGCGAAGGAAAAACACGTTACAAACAAATAAAACATAAAATGTATAATCAGCCTTAGGCTATTACTTGATACCCTATATGATATAAATATTATTCATTTCATAAAACTCTTCTGTACAAAATTTTAGAGTGATAGGTTTTTATTTTTCGAATTTTGTCCACTAATCTGGAAATTCAATATGGCAGTCCGACCAAGGAGTGGGGGATGTGGCCTATTTTCGTTTTTCCGACCTTGAGTCCCATAAAACACATCTATGCAAAATTTCAAAGTGATAGATTGCTTCCCCTTCGAATTATGTCCAATAATTCAAAAATCCAATATGGCGGTCCGACTAAGGAGTGGGGGAATATGAGCTATTTTCATTTTATTGATTAAGCGTCTCATAAAACTGCTCCTTACTAAATTTGAGCGCTATAAGTTGTTCCCTATTTGGATTATGCCCAATAATCCAAAAATTCTATATGGCGGCCTATTGAAGGAGTGGAGGGATCCGCCTCATTTCCGAACTTAGATCAGCTAATTTTCTGAAAGTAATGTACACCAAATTTCAGCCTTCTAACTCAATTTGTTCTCGAGTTATCGTGTACACAGACGAACGGACGGACGGACGGACAGACGGACATGCTTATATCAATTTGCTTTCACATTCTGAGCATATGTATGTAATTCATTCTGCTCTAGCATTATTGGTTCTATGCGTTACAAACGTTGGGTCAAAACTAATATACCCTATCTATAATATAGGTATAATGAGTGTGTCCGGACTAGATGCGTCGTTCGCCATGTGCCTCACGCGAATAAAAACCAAACTAGTTGAAAATCATCTTTGACGCGCGATAAGAATTTATTTTGGCTATTGCGTTCGCGTCACGAACTTCAGATTTGGTGTGGCCAGTGAAAATTATTTACTTATAAGAGCGTGTTGATATCTGTGAGGAAATTTTAAGACCCTAGAAAAGTATCAGAAATTGAAATTATGGCAGTCCCAACTCGAAACTTATTCAAAAACTTGTTACCCTAAGAATTACTAATGTCACAAAATGCGATCAGAAAAAATATTTCAATTTCACGTTAACATATAAAGTTATTTTTTAAACATTATTTCCCACGGGTACATAATTTTATTTCAAGGAAAGCACATATCCTATGTTTCCAAAAACATAATGCCTTGAGTGATAATGGGAGCCGCCTGGGGCATGAATTGACATAAAGTTATGCTTACAATTGTGAGCTTGAGATATTTTATCATTTATTACGAGCTGTCAGACTCTGTTTTGGTGTTTCTTTGAAGGCGATTAGGGACTGTGTGTAAACTTGGTAAGCATGTTTACCTTATGCTTAATTGTCTGTTTTTTATGTTATGAAGTGATGTTTATGATATTTAGCTTCCATGGGTTTTTATTAGGAACTTTATTTTCAACAATGTTGGAAAAGTTTTTCTTATTATGTTTACAATTGTTTCGCAATTAATAATTAATTGTGGTTTCGATTTACTTTTTCTACAATTCTAGAAGGGATTTTCAGATATATATTTCTGTATGAATGTGCATTTTTTATCACACATTTGTATTGTCTGAGAAAACTGTAAGAGCCAAACAGTGCTAACAAACGATTAAATAAGTTTGTGTAATTTTTTGACAATGAAGAATGAGAATGTATAAAAGTGTAATCAATTATTACTTTGTCTCTGAGGTAGAGAATAAACCTACAATCGCGTTTTACAAGATTAAAAATAAATAACCGACACCACACCGCCGACGTTCTTCTGGGGAAAGACAGAAGAATATGCTCACAGTAAGTCCTCCTGTTTGAGGTATTAGGTAAATAAAAGAGGAAGTATTTTTCTACATTATGTCGACAGTAGCGTTGAAATGTTTTTTCTCCAGAAGGGTATACTGCACAAAGGGATGGAAAATAAGTTAAAATAAAAGTTCTGTATACGAGGGATGAATATGATTGGGGTGCAAAAGTGTCAGCACGTTTGAGATTTAGTACACGCAGAAAATGAGCAATAGCATTTTACTGGGAATGATAACATTGAAAACAACCAGAAGGGCCATCAGATGGCCGAATAGTTCATACTTTAGAATTATTTTGTCATTCCTAAATGCTAATAATCGGGTCCTTAACACCCAAACAGAATGTGTATAAGCGCAACCATTTAAGGAATGCTGGCTTATGCATGACTAGCGATACACTCAGATGTTTTTCCTTAAGCAAACTGGTTCATACATATTATATACACATTAGATTAGATCTCTAGTGTTTCGAACGCGGAACGCATTTAGTTAGTAGACCTTAGGGTTGAAAATTCAGAAAAATTCAGTGTTTTTTTCGTGTAAAAAATAATTCTTGATTTATTTATGTTTTATTCAAGGAAGATGTGAAAAACATACATAACTCACATGAAAGAAAAAAATGAGACAAATTTGAAAAATTCAGGTTTTTTTTTCAATGAAACATGTTCTTTTCACATGAAAAATATAATTGAAAAATATTTACATTCCTTAAAACTAAATTTTGATTTACTGAAATCCAGTAAAAAAGGTCACCTTTTTCGTTTTTTTCTCGGTTTTTTTCAAATCGACTAAGTTTTCCAGTTTTTTTCTAACAAGCGTTCATTATTTCTTTAGAACAAATCTTGATAAAAACGAGCCATTCGAAAAAAACGAGAATTTTTTAAGTTTTTTTAAACGCTAGTAGAACTGAATGTCAGAGAGAATTTACGGCATTATAAGATTGATGTACTAGCGATTCGGGAGGTAAGATGTCTGAGCAGGAGTATGGTAGTCGGGTACGACTATATAATATTCTACTTGTTCATGAACTTGACTCTGGCTTCCCTCTACTAATTTACATACAAACATTGCAATTATAAAGTTATATTGTCGAGGAGTTAACATATAACATAGGGAGACCTCTCAAATCGTAACCATTAAGATATTTTCTGTCGGAGCTCCGAAGAGTCAATATAAGAATTTGCTTGTTGAGTTGCTACAGCAACAAATGAAACCACTCAAGCTGGTCATCCAGTCATTGTGATTTGAAGGCTGGACTATAGGTGAAGCGTGCACACATATTGGCGCAATAGTTTTCGCACTGGAGGCTTAATCTAGGAGAGACCTCAATGAAGTTCCTTTTTTGTAAAGTTTATTTTTGTTTAAATAAAATAGTTAATTACACTTGTTGTTGATTTTGTTTCACTGTGCAGGAACCACTGATGGTCACAAATTTATAAGATCACAATATACGGTTACAATTTGATCAAATAAAGGGGTAAGAGTATACAGAAGACTCTTGTTTTTATCCAAAACTTTGTATTTTATTCGTAAAAGACCAATTATTCTTTCTACGTGAGTTCTTTAATTCGAGAGCTTCTGAGATTTTTCTATATCTAGTGGATGCAGCTGATTTTGAAACTTATTCAAAATGCCAGAATGTTGTGCAATAACTTTGTCTTTAACTCGACCTCCATACGTTTTTTTTAAGATATTGTCTAAGCTCAGGGGACAACCCCATGATGCACACAGTACAGCTTAGGCGGTAGCAAATTAAGGAAGAGCAGATTGGGAAATTTTAACCTGACAAATGTTGCAAATGAGCCACAATTTTTAGGCAGGAAATTATTACTGTACAACATCCCAGTGCGTTCACAAGTATTCAATTCTTGCCATTAGAATTGCCTCAACCACCATGGTATTCAGATAAATAGTCATGTCCTGTACACATTTAGAACCCACGTCAAGAGGGGAGAAAATCTGCAAATCTGCATTTGTACCTACGCGGATATATATAAAAACTACAGGACATTCGGAGCTCTACCAACAAGATACTATATATGTTTCCATATATTTTGTTGATTTTGTATTACTATATCCCAGATTAAGGTTTGCAATCCAGTCGGAATTGAATGAAGTAAATAGAGCGCACTACTATTGACGAAAACACCTCTGTTTTTTCACGTTCTACAGCTGATAAAAAGTGGTTAACTTATCATTGATGAAAGTTACTTTTTCTCTGTTATTTTATCAACTTTTGAAAATTTTTAAAATTCTACGTTGTCTCAGTCACCCCGATTACTGCATTCAATTACAGCACAAGTACTAGGCACTGGTACATACGGGTTATTTTCAATTGCTGAATTAGAATTGATAAATGCGAAATGTAGAAAAACAAATAGAGTGATATTCTGCCAATCTCTTAACAAAGTGCAAGAGGTTTTATAAATTGTACAAAAGACCATCTAGATGATTAATTGAAATAGTAACGAACTAACATAAGTTTTGATTCACATAGGGAGTCAGTACAAATCAATCATATTCCACTTCAGATAAATACATTTAAATCATTTTATTATTTCAAAACATAACTATTATATTCCTTCAGTTGTTTTGGAATAATCTAAATGAAAAACTTTTAATAAAAAAAATCTGTTTCTAGCATTCCAATGTATATTACATCCATTACAACACAATTCATTAAATTATTGAAAGTCAGTTAAATGGTTTTAAAAGCATTGAAAAGTTACAACTCAAAAATTCTTTCACAAACATCAACATCATGCTTCCAAATTCAAAGTAATTACAAGAACGAAGCAATACGCTATTTATCCCCACTTCTACGAGTTAACAATTTTCCGAAATTGGGATGAGTAAACTTTCTTCAAAATCAATATCCACATTGAACTAGTTCATTCAACTTGAAAACTTTGTCTAAAGTTAAAACTTCCTCAGGGGAAGGAGATCAGGATGTTGCGCGATGATGCTGAAACGCCACCGGAAAATTCATTACAAATTGACGTTTTCTTTTTTCCTCTGTTTGTTGCTGTTACCTTTCAGTTTGCCAATGTTTAATTTCAATTAGTTGCGCTTTCCGTTAAATACAAGCAGAGCAGTTCTGCTTTAAAAGTTACATCGTTACAAAATGAAAAGGTTGGCAGAAATTTAGACCGAAGTTTTGATAAAATATGGTTTTAAGTCGCTAAGTTGGCAGTTTGGTTGCAGTTTTCTTTTCTTTTTGGTTTTTTTTTTTTACGAGCCGTTTACCACGAGAACCCTTTTTTCAACTTACTAAAATTTTGAGCGATAAATGATGAGCTAATGATATGGCCTTTTTTGTGGTATTGAAAGGAATACAGATGCTTGTGGATTGAGAGAGTCTGGAAAATTTTGAATTTTTGATTGAGTTCCATTTATATAATAATAATAATTAATGTGTGAATAATGGCAATTTGGTAACCATTCCAATCATTTGACAAAAGAATGGAGATTTATTCTCATAACTGAATTTGAATTTGAATATTGCGTCTGTGCAACAGAGAATAGGCTTTAGAAGTTACCGTCTCGTCGCTAAAATCCTTAAAGGCCTTCGTTTGGACTTTTTCCAACGTGGAAAATGCAGTGCGTCCTGATCCAATCCAAATATGCGAATTATATTCGAGCCTGGGTCCGTTGTGAGCCTTGTAAATGAGCGCTTACTTGGCAGCAGAAAGCCCAAGCACTTCATCGCATTCTTCATAATAGCAAAGATGTGATCCGTCCAAATAAGATTATTGGACACTTGAGCTTCATAGCAAATATCTGAATCAAGGAATTCATCAAAACCTACGACATATTGATTTCAAGAACACAAAAAAAAAACAAGTAATAAAAGAAAACTTTCTACTTTCATAATTTTGCTCTACCTTGTTGAGAGCCGGCAAGGGCAGGGTTAAATAAAATGTGGTATGATACCATTATACAAATATAGGGTTGGTGGCGCACGGCTGGGCTAGATATGACGGGAAATATCCTTGCTAAGTGTCGCATACAGAAAAACGTTGTGGGCTGCCAAGACTATTGTCAGTATACCTCGAAAGGATGGCTCTAAAACCGAAGAGGGGTATCGGAGCAGGTGTATATGGGGTCGCTCCCAGGGTTAGGATACATCAAAGCCTAGGGAGATATGCAACAATATTCCAGGTGGAGGTATATGCCATCGCCAGATGCGCCGACGAAAACCTCCTTCGAAACTATACAAACAGGAAAATATATATCTACACAAATAGCCAGGCTGCACTGAAAGCCATATCCTCTCCTGAAATCAAGTCAAAACTAGTGTGAGAGTGTATCCAAGTGCTGATTAACCTTGGAGCACAGAACCACCTAACGGTACAATGGATACCGGGCCATTCAGGCCTTGAGGGTAACGAAGAAGCAGACATGCTGGCCAAGAGAGGTGCATCAATGCCCCTCATTGGACCAGAACCTTTCTACGGTATCTCTTATAGAACCGCTAAATATGCCCTCAACACCTGGCTATATAATCAGCTGGAGCAGAAGTAGAAAAGGGCTCAAAACAAACCAAAAAATTTATCAAAAGCCCTTCCCAAAAAAAAACTTTGGAATTACTACAACTGCCAAAGAATCAGTTAAGAATCGTTGTAGGAGTCCTTACAGGACACTGCAGGCTCAGAAAGCACCTTAATCGGATGGGCGTTGAAACCACCGAGGTATGTAGACTCTGTCTCGAAGAGGAAGAAACGTCGGAGCACATTCTCTGCGAATGCGAGGCAGTTGCACGATGTCGATTCCAGCTGTTTGGGGCACAACTGTTGAAGACCACAGACTTCGAGAACGTCTCCTTCAAAAAGATACTGCTCCTTCTTGAAAGAGTAGGAATGATGGAGGAACTCTAAACTGTGCGGAGCACAATAGGCCAACTGGTGGCCGCAGTGCATAGGCTACTTTAGCCCCGCCCCATCCCAAATCTAATCTAATCTACCTCGAAATACTGAGAACTTTTGCCGTTGCAATAGATAGATGGATGGAGGATTCACGGCATTGATCCTTATTGAAAGTAACATGGTAATACTCTAGCGATTATATCGACATCTGTTTCGTGTACTTGGGCAAGGGCAGGACGTACCGCATTGTTCGCGTTGGAAATCCAAAAAAAAAGCTTTTAAGCTCATGGGCGATGAAACGATTGCTTTTAAAATCACCGACACAACGTCGCTTGCCTAACGCTCTTTTATCGCTATTTTAATGTGCATTGTTCCAACGAAATCTCTGGTCTGATTCCTCGTAGATTAATTCCTTTGCGTGATACTCACGCTACGAGCCGTTTTCATTCATTAGTCTTTGAGACAAAATCTAGCAGAACAGTGAAGTTCCGAAAATCCTTTTTGAGCCGAACTGCACAAATGTGAAACAAAATACCATCTTCTATTTTTCCCTCCCCTGCCCACCTCTCTTCCCGACAAGGCTGTGCCATAGCATCATAGGACATCCCTTGTGCTTCACCGTAAAAAAAAACGTTGCCCTAGATTGTCATACAGATTTTGTAAGTCTACAGTTGAGCTACCAGCTAGAAACGTGTCGCAAAATTGAAATTGAAAATAACAAGATCAACTTTTAAATACAAAGGCTGGGTATTTATTTTCCCGTATAAGATTTAAATTACCGGGTAAACTTAACTCCATAGATTTACAGAATTAATTGAACCACAACTCTGCCGGAAAAAAACGTTGTATTATATTTAGCTTGGTCCATTCCACCTTGGTCCTTCCGCCTTTAAAAATAAACATATTTCCTGTTTCACTATCTGCAACTGCAACTAGACATGCTCCGTGGCAATAAAACATCCAAGTTATACAGAGGTTTAGTTCTAAAACTATATTCCAAAAGGGTTAAAAATTTCGAAGGCAACAATTAAAAGGAATAGTCATGAAATCAAAAAGACCGAAACATGTTCCATTGTTAGTCACTAATGCTACAATCGGAACTACATCACAAAGAATTTGCTGTTGATACTCGAGTACCCGAATATCCGATTAAGCACTTGAGTTAGAAGATCCGAGTTCGAATAAAGAGTATTAAGTACTCGAATACTCGAGTAATCTTTGATTTGAGATTAAACTTAGATGTTTGAGAAAATAAATACATATTAACATTATTTTAACCTTATTAATTTTAGCTATTCACACAAAAAATTGTCTTTGTTCATAGAATGAAGGATGCAGGGCAAGGGGTCTCAAATGAAAGGAAGCGATAACCTCTACACGTTACTACAATAAAATGCAGTGGTTGTAAGGGGAAGTCAAAAAGTTTCGTTAGAAAGTGGGTTTAGCGATATGAAGACACCAAGACAGGCGATGATTTACCGAATCGTGGGAAAAAAACGAAAATTCACCAAAAAATACAATAAATTAATAGTGAAGCTGTTCTTGAATAATCCTGGGCTAAATTGAAGGGGAAAGTTTCAGATATTTCTCTGGAGGACAGTATTCAACGCATCATCCGTGCTCATGATATAAAGTGGCGGAGTACAGTGAAAAAACCTTTGTTATCTGAAAAACATGTGAAAAGACGGTTCGAGTGGGCGAAGGAAAATATTGACCGAGACTGGAGCAATGTATAATATTCAGTGATGAATCTTCTTTTTGGGCAGGAAGTGTAATACGAAGAACCTAGTCTACCAGCACCAATAAAGTCGTACAGCGGACTGTTAAACACTCGGTAAAAGTACACGTTTGGGGTTGCTTGTGTGAGCAGGGATTTGGCACACTTTATTTGTTTACAAACATTTTGACTGCCGAACAAATGGTGGAAATCTATAAAAAACCATTGTTACCATCTGCTAAACGTTGGTTTATTGATAAAAATGAAGATTGGATCCTACAGGAAGACAATGATCCGAAACATTGGAGTAAGCTTTGCACTGAGTGGAAAGAGACTTTGATATCAATCAATTGGAATGATTGTCACAATCGCCAGACGCTAATCCCATCGAAAATGTGTGGGCATATATAAAGCAAAAACTTCACGTAAGAAGAGCGTTCATCGCAAAACAATTAATGCAACATATTCGTCATATTTGGAGGTCTCTATCGAACTAATACGCTGCCAAGCTGAACACAAAGCATACCTGGGAGATGCCAGTCAATTATTGATAATGCTGGCGACTGGACTTACTATTGATGTAAGTGCATTTTAGTTCTAAGCATAAAGAATACACAAATGTATTTTAAAATTTGATTAAATAAATTCTTCTATGAATTAAGCCGAACACATTTTAATTGGACAGACTGCAAATGAAAGGGAGATGAATTTCTTGCGCGGTAGTACAATAAAGTGTAGTGTAGCGAAGGGCTGTTCAGAAACGCAATTGAAAGGTAAGAAGGCTGATACTTCCGAAATCTGATAAGGTAGCTTTATTGCATTGTCGCATAGAACAAATAGTCGACTTTTATTTCAATCCATACACACTGTGGTATCAGTTATAATAGTAAACAGAAATGCTTGCATGAAAACATTAATATCAGCAAAAAAATAATTGCGAAGACAAGCGCAAAATTTCTTTGGAAAACTTCCAATCAATGGATGTCATTTCTTCAATTGCACACCACTTAAAATCAAAAGTTTCTTGTGCATCGTTAAAATCGTGTACACTGATTTCATACCTAATAAAGACATTCGTTAGAATGAAATATAATATTACAATCAAGGTTTAACTTTAATATTAATGAAATGCTGTCTTGAAAAATTTTTTAGATGAAATTTTTTCTCAGCAGTATGCAATGCACATCAGAAACAATAGGCTTTATTGCCCAGAAAAATTAGATTTCTATTAAAAAAATATATTAACAAAGTAGGTTTTTGTGTGAACCTTTATTTTTATGTTTTAAACTAAAACACCAAAGCTCCCATTGATAGTTAGCACTCCGGCAAAAAGTTTTGTTCAACTATCTAAATTTTCCGAAAAAAAAGATTTTAATCAAAATTGTACCTGGTAAAATTTGTTACAAAAAAAGTCCTCTGAATCTAGAATCAATCCTTTTACATATATGGATTGAATTAAGTCTGAAAGTTATGAAATGTGCGCTCCAATATAGTATTCTATCTGACTATAGGGCACATACAAATAATTATATTGTCGAAAAAGTTTTTAAAAATTTTTATGGATATAAAGTGAATAAAGTATTATACTGTTTTTTGTGTTCGGCCCGGCATACAATCTTTACCAGCAGCTGCTCACAATCTAAAAATGAACGTTTTATCCCTGATCCCTGGGTTTTTGGATGGGTTTTGATTCGTTTGTGAGGTAAAGTTTTAAATGGTTTGACTAAATGACTAGGAAAATTATTTCCCAAAAACCAGGAAACTGAAGTACACCCAATCAAAAGTTTTGATAATATTGAAAATGGTAAAAATCACATTTTATTCCTGCATGCTATTATCGGGTGGTATTTACTACAGATTACAGGATTATACTGAAGTTTTTAAAATACCAGAAAATTCACGATAAATAATTTCACAAAATGGAATTCGCTTCATTCTGGCCATTTACAAGTTTTACATAAAAAGATTTATTGTTTCTTAAAGATAGTATGTATTCATTTGTAAAGGCGACCAGACTAAATATGGCAATGAAATTATCGAATCTACCACCCACATGCATCGGAACAGAATTTATTTAGAGTAGTTAAAAAATTGTTAGATAATGACCTAAATCTAGAAGAATAAAATGGAGAATCAGAAGTTGAAGGAGAAAACATTGAGGAAAACCCTAGAGAAATTGATAAAACTGCAGAGCAGGTAGATGAAACTTCACAAGTTGCGGAAAAGACAGACTAATTTTTTTTTTAAATTCATCAAGAACCGAATTAACAATAAATAATATCAATACTAGCAATAATAGCACAAAATCAAAAAAATTATGACCTAGTACTCTACGTGCCTTTTTTGACGAGGAACTTTTTGAGTTCGACGCTCGGCTTATTCCCTTTTGTGCAAGTGAATAAAACTTCCGGCACAATTCTTACGAAGAAGTTTTTGAGGCTTGCACAAAATTGGTTTTCTTTCTCACTTTTGTTTTCACATTTCTTGTCATTTCTGCTCGCGCGCGAGCACAACCCCGCTTCTTACCGCATGTGTCCCTATCCTATCCCTTCTCTCCATTTCTCGCCAAACCTACCTCGTCAAAAAGGGCACTAACTCCGTGGTGGTGTAGAAAATACAGATATCGCTACTTGTTAGACATTTTACTCGAAAACAGTTAATTTTTTTGCGTAGGCAAATTTTGTGATGATTTCTGTTAATAACATTTTTTTCCTGGAAAAAAGCATAGTAGAAAACTTATGTCGAATTCGTGTATGCATCAAGTCGGAACCAGATTCAACCTAATTTATATTTTAAGGATTGATCTCAATTCGTCCGAGTCGGATCCGTGATGTCGCAGGTTAGTTCTGAAAAATTCCAGAGGTTCACATCAAATTCCCTACCCCATACTACTAAGCTAGACGTTATTGGTGGCAAATATTTTAAAAAATTAAGAAAAAGACATTTTTAATTATGTTTCTAAAATAATTAACGTCTACTTTTATGGCGATATTAGTCAATGTTATCTTTATAAAATTAAATTCAGCTGATTTTGTTATTTCACACACTTTCAAAACGCAAATAGTTTAGTGAACCTTGAACCAATTTTGTTCGTTTTTTCGGTTTTCGATTTTTCGAGACGAAATTAGCTAACAGTGTGTTTTTAGCGGGTATGATATTGCTTACAACAGTCTTCCCAAAATTTATCTGTGAATATTTCATACAAAATGCACACTTGTTCTATTTGTTAAGCTATTCCTTAAACTCAGAAGAAAACACTCAGAAGAAAAAAATTTTAATGAAGAGAAGATTAAGAATTTTAACCTGACAAATGTTGCAAGTAAGCCTCAATATTTGACATGAAATTTTAATGTGTAATATCCAAGTGGCTTGGCAAGTGCTAATAGAATTTGCTTCAATCGCCGCTACCAAAATAAATCACCGTGACATTTGCAGGAATCGATGCCGGGCTCATAGAGGGGCACCTCAGCCAGCTCGGCCACCGGTGTGGACGGTATTCAAAGGAGCTATCCTGTGATTTACACAATCATATCTCATTACTTTTGGATTCCATGATATCCAAGTTAATAAACCTGGATAGTGTATCCGACGAAACCAACCATCTGAGCGTTCCTCGCTCCATGATTAGAATTTTTCTACTGGTCGTTGCACACGGCAATGGCTTTATTAGCCTGTTGCAAGTTGTCATATTTTTCAACATATTACGGTGTTCTTTTATGATCAATTTCTCGATTAGACCCTTCACCATGCTTCCTCCAGTGACGGAAAATGTTTCTGGACCTTGGAAAGCCATAACCGAACCTTACTTTGCTTAGGCGTCAGCTTTTTCGATCCCTTTGTGTCCTCTAACCCAAGAAAGTGTTGCCCCATTTGCTGAGCCAGGCTTATTAATAAGTTCTCTGCCAGACTTTAATCACTAAGAGTAACTCTTCTTCCATATACGTTCAAATTATTTGCGATATTCTTATGTAAGAGAAATGTGTACCGAAAACGGCACAAGCCGCACAAGTGGCAGGGAACGTGTTAAGCTTTTGTATACAATCCACCGTTAGGGATAAATTCACCTCCGTCAGACCTATGCATCTAACCACCGATTAATTGACCAGTGCAAGGAAGATTTTACCTCGTCGCACCTGGCTCTCCTTTAAGTAGTCCAACGCACGAACCAGAGCCAACATCTTTGCCTGGTAAACCACGCTGCAACTACGCAGACTACATTTAGATTTAGATTGAGGCGGAGCTGAAGTAGCCTACGCACTGCGGCCACCAGTTAGCCTATTGTTGCTCCGTACTATTTAGAGTTCCTCCATCGGTCCCACTCTTTCAAGAAAGAGCAGTATCTTTTTGAAGGAAATGTTCTCGAAGTCTGTAGGCAGACAGATGTGCCCCAAACAGCTGGAATGCAACTGCTTGGTATTTCCGGCGTTTCATCCTGTGCTCCGGCGTTTCATCCTGTTCGAGACAGAGTCTACATACCTCAGTGCTTTCAATGCCCATCCGATTAAGGTGCTATCCAAGTCTGCAGTGTCCTGTAAGGACTCCTACAACGATTCTTATCTGATTCTTTGGCAGTTGTAGTAATTCCAAAGTTCTTTTTTGGGAAGGGTTTCTGACAAATTTTTTGTTTGTACTGTACTGCTCTAACTAACACTAAGTTTAAATCTTCTGAGAAGATGACGCAGTCCTGCCATCAGTCATAGATCCGTCCGTGAGTATAAAAATATCACCCGGTCACTTCACTGGGAGTGATCCGTCAGTAAAAACCCTCTTGATCCTGTATTTCGGCATCGTGAATTCCCTAATTCCTGGCGAATACCATGTACCGTCCCTCTGCATCTTGAGCGCAGCCTCCAATTCTATCTTCCCCACAAAGAGAGCCCCAACAGAGTTTCTAGCGTAGCTGTGGGTGTGGCACGAAAAGCGCTCGTAATTCCTAAGCACGCCACCCTTTGCACCCAATCCAATTGCCGCTTAACGGCAACCAGGCATGCCTTAGGCCACCAGACCACCGCCGCGAATGACAGAATAGGTCTAACTACCATTGTTTGCATCCAGTACGGTGATCTCGGCGTGATACCCCACTTTAATCCACAAACTCTTCTACATTGATGTAACACCACCTTCGATTTTCGGATCTTCGTCAACATGATGCTTCCAGATCAGCCTGGAATTCAGGCGTACACCCATGTATTTAACCTCCCTGCCAACGTTGATTTCAGATCTAAAGAACGTAAGGGTTTCAAATTCCAGGTCCGTAGTCCTCCTAGTGAAGGCTGGCTATCGTTTCTATCTTGTTCGCGTTAATAATGAGAACTTGTTCTTCAAACCACTCTTCTATCACTCGGAGAGCATTTCTCATGACATCAATGGTAGTGGACATAAGCTTGCCCCTCGCCACCAATGCCACGTCATTCGCATAGCCAATGACGTGGGAAATAATATTATACACCACAACTCGTAAAAGTATAAGCACGTAAAAGATAGCATCGAAGTGTAGCCACCTCGAAAGATATTAAATCAATATCTCAAAAATATCTGGGCGATAAGAGTTGTAGACTTCAATATTTTGAGGCTCATGAACAAGAAAATATTTTTCAAACTAAGAATATGAATCCAAATAGGTTAAAAAAAATGCTATAAAGTACTTACCTTCCCACAGACATCCAACAATTTCAGCCCTTAAGCACACCGTTCTATCATACTGACTGTATGGGTATATACGAATTTTTGATGCAAATATGATGGGTTGAAGCACATTCTCGACCTCACTGTAGGTGTTTATGTTACCTGTGAGTATCTGCAATGGAAATGATTTTAATGAATTCACGCACCTTTGAAAGCAGGACGCCTCTTACTTCCTTTCCCTGAATATTTTTCCATCTTAACCACTTCGTAAATCCTGGTCTCCAGTATTCTAAGACATAGGCTTCGGTGTACTCTTGGCCTTGACCCTTTCCGAAACGACCTTGTGTTCGTATCGCTGTGATAACGTGCACCTGGAGCAAATCGACCTGCAGGTATTCCTTGAGGCCTCTGGATACCATGTGTTTGGGACACCATGCCCCGCCGTTATTATCGATTTTCAATCTGAAAACAAACAGCCACAAGAGGGAGGCATTTTAATAACCAAGTTAACATATCATTAGCATTTTAAAAATGTTCCATCAGTTGGGAGTTTGTGAAAAGAAACCACCAGGACAAGTTGTACGAGCTAAGAATGGGGCGACTAACTTTTTGATTGATTCCGTCTTTCCAACCCTGTTTTATGCGACCAGTCAGGGACACTTTCAATGGTTAACTTCGAATTTACTTCTATAAAACGAACCAAATAGACGTTTTTATGGCTTGCCTACATCTCCTTCCCGCTTGCAATGCCGCAGAGTACATTATTAATGTTTCTGCTCTCGATAATGATATCTGTCCTAACGACGACTGTAAATTTTGGATCTATCGTCGTGTCAGGTTTCGTGCAGGGCAATGGCTTCCGCTTATTTTTGTGTACTCCTCACAAAATTTCAATAAAACTTTGAAATAAGTAATAAATCGATGTTTTTGTATGGAAGTATCGATTTTTTTATCTACCAATAAAAATGGAACCAAAAGGCTAGAAATTGTCGTTTGCCCGAGCAATTGCGAACGCTGTGAGCTTTGCAGCCCCACGGCACCGTGTTTCATCCCGTTCGTGCTCCTTGCACGGGATGTATACATTGTGAGACTTACGTGTTTAACACGGTTCGATTTTGCAATATTTCGAACGCTAGAGAGCTGCAACGTACCAATGCAATGCGACTGTGCTGGGCTGTGGCCGGAGTTTCCTGCGATATTGACGTGGTGTACCGTGAAAGGTTGTCCTCAAGTAAACAACTTCAAGACAGTCGTGGCATATGTACACCACTCGATAGTTTGAGACGTCTAACTGACTATATTTTACTGCTCTTCAGGGAACTCTAAAGTATTCCCTTAAGTAGAAAATCGAGTCGAGAAGTCAAAGAATTTGAATATGCCCGTAATTTTTAAATTTATGTAAAATCTGTCTGAATGAAAAATTGATGGGGACAATAGACGGAAAAGTAAGGCTACTACTCTGACTCGGACATGGTCACACCTACAATTCTTGGAAGATTTAATCAGCAGGCAACAAATTTGCATTAAATTTTGTTCCTTACTAAAATTCTTTTGCCTGCACTATAATTGTGGTCGTTTATCTGAAAATTCAAAGTCCAATAAGAAATCCGGAGGAAAAGGAATTCTAAAGAATCTTCTACCTCCAGGCAGGTAAGAAAGCGACCAGATTTCAAAGAGGAATGTACCCTCCAGCAGATTTATCCAGCTCATCGATGCTATCAGAACTCATTTAAAACACGAAACATCCTCGATCGATAGCAGTTAATCATTTGAATCTTCAGATCGAGTTCACGCCGCTGAACTCACGATAGTAGGTCCTTGAGGACCCCCTGCTAAGCATTCACGTTTATCTGATACTCCTGTCAACGATATCTGTGAGGTGTGAATAATAAATGGCCACTGTCCGTGCTCCGCCTGGGATTCGGTACAGCAACTCACCGGTACGTATTTTTTTCATCAATGACATCAAAATTCTCCCTTTAAAAGAGTAATAGCACGAATCAGTTCTAATCAATCAAACAGGTCAAGCCTTTTCAAAGAAACTGAAAGCTCCGGAGGTAGAGCTCGCTGAATAATTAATTAGGGAGCTGAGTCAGAGGATGTGCGGGAGGATAGATGGCAATTTTCCAATAAACTTGGAGGAGGCGTTGTGCAAATCAATGAGCAGCCAAGACCGAAGTGGAGAACGTTGGATTCTGTTGTGGATAACTATACCACTCTGCATCTCTTTAGCTACTGTTGTCCAGTTGTGCTATCGATGCTACCGGCTCCGGTACACAATAGAAGCCGACGTGCCTCTTGGAATATTAATTGAAGTTAGCGCTGACATTCACTTTGATCACGACGGCTGATTGCTTGATTCCTGACTGAAATTTATGCAAATGCAGTTTACACAGTTGGTGCGGACAGTCGTGATGGGAAAAAGTTGACTTTTTTCCCAATTTTCGGGATAAACTGTGTCAACATTTTTGGGCTCATATTTTGAGCATGTTCCAAGCACTACAGCTGCCTACTCAAATATTTACTCGAGTTATGTTGGAAAACGATCTAAGCCTTCTGTGAAGTGAGTTGTGAATGTTTGGTCTGGTCAAAAAATTGGGACATTTTACCGCAGCAATCGTAACAGCAGGCCAAAGGCTTAAATTTCCGGTGATGCAAGGAGATTTCGAGTAATTAAACAAGTTTCACTCTTTAAGAATTAATG
>QYTT01081503.1:0-15577 GCA_006980735.1 Dasypogon diadema
TGTTATGAAAACATCTTCCCCTCATTTCAAGAGGTAGAGTTTCCCACGAATTGTGATCTTTTGGCTACCTACTTTGTCTCTGTCAATCTAATTATTGATGAAGAGAGATGAATAAAGCGGACATAATGAATTTCTTTGAAACTTTTAGTTCGGATCTCTTATCCCTTTTCATCTTTCATTATATATGTAGGTAGAACACGTGTCGTCATATTTCTTAATAGATAGGCAAATTGTGATTTTCTTGCTTTTTCCTTCTTATTTAGATAAATTGACAAACACAAAGCCAAATATTCAAGGTCAATGAAAATTTTTCGTTGCAATGTTCGAAGTCGGTATTCTTGTTATTTATGTTCGTTGGTAACGAATATTAGCAGTACATCGCTCTTTCAAGAGAAAATTTTTTCGGATCTACAATTTCCGCACGAAAAGCAGCCAATCGAATGAAATCGCTATCCGAACTCCGAGCAGAAAGCACGAAGCACGACCTCATAAAACCGTGAATGAGCTTGACTGCACACAAAGCCATTGAAAAGCAGCCCACACTATGTTAATATTCCCCAATTGCACGTGGATCGCAGAGCTTTAAGCTTTTGTCCCCGCGGGCATAGTTTTGCCCATCACTGGTATACAACATATAGAAGCTCTCTCACACCAAATGCATTTTAACACATAATTCTCTCTCGAAAGCTTTTATACTAATTATGGCAGTCAGTGATAAGTCCAAAATAATACCTCTTATCCAACTCATTTCTTAGTTTATTGACATATTATATGGTTTTTCTTTAACACGTTGACTGTCACAATTAACATAAAAGCTTTCCTGAGAGAATTACTTGTTCAAAGGCATTTGTCCTGGGGGAGCTTTAAATGGGGGTCACCGATGATCGCCATGGTATTCAACGTGCTAAGCTTTAGGTCATTCTCAAATCTGGGGGCACGGTAGTCGCCCCGCCAAGACGAGCCAAGCGAAGCGCAAGGGCACTATCTTTTCCTAGCACCTATTTTTTCTCGAAGCGCGTCGTCGTTTTTTTGAACCCTCATAACTTGTATTTGCATTATACCAGATAAACAAAATTTTCGGGATATGATGTCAATAGTGGACTTATTAAACGTATAAAGTTTCAATTGCATAGCTCTTATTATTTAGATTTTATTGATATCTAAAAAACTCCGATTTCGTCACTGACTCACTGATGATCATCAAAATTCTTAGGGTACTTTCTGAAGTCCTAGAAAGCTGAATTTTGGTATGTAAGCTATGTGTAGTATTAGTACACAAACAACAAAAAAATTCTAAAACTTGGAACTTTTACCCCCAAATCCCTTAAACTAGGGGATGGAAGTTTTTATGAGACTTCCGCAAATTTTGATGCTAGAGGTCTAAAAATGGATATAGGGAGTCCTTGTTATAAATAATATAATACATATTTCAGGATATTTAGTAAATCAACCCCACCCTTTAAATTAGGGGATGGAATTAAGTGTGCGCAAAACACCTAATGTGTACCCGCTGTGATTGATGATGAAGCAAATACAGCGCGGCGCGAGCTTGCCGTCCGAACAGAAACGATTTTTGCCGATTACGCCCCAAGTCAATATCAGAGAGCATTCAACCCGAACGGGCACACACGTGAGGGCACACGTCGTTGCGGCAAAAATAGAGAGTGGGCTATGAAAAAGGGCATCTATGATGTGCAAGAAATACACCCCAAAAAAAGAAGGAAAAAATGAACAAAATAAAAAAATATTGTCATAATCAACTTACAAAAAGAAGTGAAATCCCACCAAAAATATTTTCATGTAAAATGTCGCCAAGACGAGACCATATGGCTCGCACTGTCAAAAGGTTATCAGATCTCATGTAGAGCCAAGCTTCTAACTCTACACGCCCTAACTCTACAAGCCCTAACTTCACAAACTCTAGACCTTAGTCAAAATATGTGGCCTGGCCGTTTCGTTACTACAAGAACTATTGTATAACAGAAAAATAATGAACAGTGAATAAATTTTTCACCTGAACGGATAAAATTCGACATGCAAGTATTTTAGTAAAATATAAATATTATAAATTTCTGCCTTAAATGGCAGAAAATTAACCAACCCCTTCAGAGGGCTGCCACATGAAAGTTATCTTTAAAGCCGGAAATGTAAATTTTTTTTTTCAAAAGTCTTTGCGATTGTCATGAAAATCTTCATATATAGGTTTTCGAGGTCGCTAATTGCGAATCTAGAGTCGGATTTCTTAAGTTCAAAATGGCGGATCCAATATGGTGGACAAGATTTTCTAAACGTCAATGGAATGTTGGCAAAATGACGGATATATAAATTTCTTCCTCATGTCTACGGTATAACATATTGGTCTAAACCAATTATAGCTTCTTTCCTTGTTTTATTTTTAGTTTTAACTACACAAAATGTTTAAAAAATGAACCGTTTGAGGCAATGCATGCTTCCATTCTTGGCCTCATTGACTGTTGCACTCTTTAAAAAATGCCGGGCCTATTAGGAATGGTTGTGAAAGCGTTTTCAATTCGATGACGTAAAATATCGATACTCGAGATTGGTGCAGAGTAAACGAAACTGTTAACATGACTCCACAAATAAAAATCGACAGTAATAGGAAAACAAAATTTTGTACCGTTAAATGGGGTGAATCACAATTTAACTCTGCTCCATTATTTTGATATCTATTTAAGTTCAAATTTTAAAGTGACAATACTTCGAAGTCCTCTAGCACGGAGCAGATGCATTTTCGGACACATGTTGATATAAAAGAGAAGTCTTATTTTGAAGTCTACAAGACGTTTGTAAAATTTGATGACATGTTTTAGATACATTTTGTATAGACGTCTCTCTTTTGCATATAACGTCTCTTTTTTTAAATCTTACATTACTTTTTACTCTTGAATTCAAAAATTCTATGAAAAATTACTGCCAACCTACAATGCAGGTTGCAATGCAAACTGATTTTGAATAATGTATTTAAATTGAACTTACATCAACTCTTCATTTTGTATTTTGAGGATGAATTGGGTCAATTTCATAACAACATTTTTAATTAAAACACCAATAACCATTTTAAATCGTTTTAAATTCACATTATTAGCCGGAAACCGTGAAAATTTATTATCCTTGTTAAAATAGTTTCAACCTCCTAAAAACGTGTTCGCAAACTTGCGGGGAAAGCCGGTTGAGAATTAGTCGACTTTTCTAATTAGATTACCCGCCCCGAAATCAGGTGATTGTTCGATTTTTGTCATAAACAATTTTTAATAAACTGGCGATGAGGACTTTGGATTGGACTTTATTACACTCAGAAACTTGAGAGGGAACTAGGAAGTGCATTCTGATAAATATACAGAAAACTGAGGTAACTATTGCTGCTGGGTGGAAGAAAATACCAGTAGGTTAGAGAAATAGTAATGCGAGGCTGAAAATTTGTTTTTTAATTACCATATGAATTGGAATGTTCTTAATATCAGTCATTTGTTAGATGTCTTCTTCGTTGCCGGTCGTTTTTCGTGCATCGTCCAAATGCCCGGCTTATATACATCATTTCAATGGAAATTTGATTACCGCAATCAATCAGAAAATTAAAAACGTATAAAAATTTGTCCGCGCGACTAGAGATGCTAACGATAAACCGAGGAAGATGATCTCGCAGATATGCGATATTAATGACGTCTTTATAGACTCCAAATCCAATATCCAAATAAATTGGCTGTGTGATGACCATGACAATTCACCATCACAGCAATCAATTACGAACTGTGACTGTTCACAGTTTCTGTTGGAATGTCAATTTACAACGATAACTGCAGCCAGCAGGTGGCCTAGGTAAGACAAAGTCTCGGAATTGACCGGAAATCTCATTCAAGAAAAGTTAGCGCGTTAAGATTAGCTCATTGTGCTTTGTCATCTGCGACGAAGAAGACACACTAGTTCTGATCAAAAACTAATTCGAAAATTATTTAAATCGGGGAGGCTGTTAAAAGAGCTCATATGCATACCGGGCCGTATAAATTTGGACTCTGGGTGGGGAAATCTTCATTAGAGCTCACAATCTAGTTTCCAGTGATGATCGACTATCACAAAACTTACGCCCCAGTCATGCATATAATTTTGTCCACTCTGGGGCTAATGCTCATTGGATGGCATCAAAAATCTCCGACCACTGATCCGATCCGGCTTATGCAAATTTCCTTATGTGACCAGTTTTTGAGATTCTGTCGCGCTAGTAAGACCAGTTTTAAATGCCGTATCAACAAAAGATATGTGAGATGCGGAAAAATCTACTTACTACACTGGGGATAATATTGATGAGTTAATTATTGTAATTATTTAGAGAGGGGGGGTATAAAGCTGAGAAGATAAATGTGCTCGACTTTTGAAACAGTAACGCATCTGCGTTTCAGGATTACGCATTCGCTTTTGAGGAATTTTAAAGTCAATAAGAAACAGGTTTGAATTTGAATAGAAATGTACACAACAAGATCATAGTCATAATTTGATATCACGCACTATTTGATGGAATTTACGCATAAATAAACGCAGATAATTTACTCCACAGTCTAAAAGTTATCGTAACTTATATTGATTTTTATATTTTTGTGTCGTTTCAGTGGCTGTTAAGTGCTTTTCACTTATCAATTCTTGTAAATATATATCAAAATGTATTCATGTGAGCTTTTAAATTAATATCTTTTCTCAATTTTATTATATTTAGCAAATTATGACCAACCATTTTAAGAATGAACTTGAATTTCTTTCTTCTTTGCAGCGGTTTCCGAATTTAAAGTCAAACACGAGCCCATTCAGGACTGGTTTGTTACACAAATAGAAAGCATGCTGAGGTGTCAAGCAATAAATATTAAAATGTTAAAGTTGACCAACTTTCATATTTGTCCTTCCACCACTCAATAGGTTCTGTTGACGTCACGAGTATATAATCTTTTTGAAACAAAGAACACTCTTACAAAATCACTTTTTTTATAAATGTGACTGGAATTCGATTTTAAACCTTTCGTCACTATATCTTTTAAATATTGTTCTATGAATCACTGATATTTTCTGACAGGTGCTAAAGTAACAGATAAAAAATTGCAAAGTAATATTTCTACTCTAACGATCACGCATAACCTTAACCATAGATATCATAATCATAATATAAATAGATGGAACGTTTCCGAACAAACGCATATTAGATATTGATACCAAAAGTGCTTCAAAATATAACTATCTCGCTCAAACTCAAAATATGGTACTGAACTACAATTTTTTCAATTAAACATAAGGCAAAAAATAGATAGATGTATTGTTTTATATGTCTAACCCTTAGATTATATAACTAACACAGGGTAGACTGTAATGACAAGTGGAGTAAGCCGCTCGGTAATGTGTAAGTAAGGTAAATTGTTCCTGAAACCTACATGTGTGCGTTTCAGAAACGTCAAATAAGCATATTTCTGTCAAATTTTGCATAGAGAAATGTCAGATAAGCATAATGCAAGCGGCTTACTTCTTGAGTCATACTTACAGTGTATAAAGTTGCGACCTATCCTGTCTTGGTTATATAATCTAAGGTCTAACCGTAGCAAACTCAAAAATTTATTTGACATTTTCCAGGCAAAGCGAACCCATTAAACAGTGAGAAAAAAATTTCGGTTTTACTAAGTTAAAGTCTTTTTTCAACGATTTTAGTCACTTGTATTGCGTGCCGAATTTTTAAAAATATATTTCTATTGATAATTGACGTAATTAAATGCCTTGACTGATTATACTTAAAAAATGTACATGGTAAATAGGTTTCATCTACTGCTCGAGAGTCATAGAAGCCACATTTTGGGTGCCTCAGGGAAGTCATCTTGGCCTCCCCTTATTTTCGTCATCTCTATTGATAACATTGTTTGCCTTTTACGACACTCCAAAGTGTTGATCTATGCTGATGATATGAAAATCTTTTCATTTTATTTGTGATGTTAGTGACTGCGTCTCCCTTCAAATGGACTTAAACGTTTTCCGCAATTGGTGTAGTCAGAATGTCTAGAGTCTAGAGTTTAACATAAATAAATATGGAGTCATGTCGTTTTATAGAAGCCGTGCTCCATTGAGAAGCCTGTTTCTGAAAGTTTCTGTACGGTTATTTGTGAAGTACGAGGTCCTTAAGTTATTATGTAAGAGCATGGGTCTATATCACTGCCCATTTCCCAATCTTTTCAACTTTCAAACATGGTGAGATAACTACTAGTAGTTTTTCAGATCTACCTAACTCTATTGAAAGATATTTTGTTGTAGCTGAAGTTGTTGTTGTTAGCTTATTAGTCGTTATTAATGATCAATTCTGGCCTTTGTCATGGAACGAAATTTTGTCAAATTTTTCTCACCTTGTTCCTGTCAGTGATAACACGATGGCTTCCTTCTGGATTGAGCCGTCAGACAATGCAGACACACTGGATCCTAAGTCCATACATTTAATTTTAAGTTAATAAAATTTAGTGCACAAGTCCTGTATTCGTTTAATTTGGTGAAAATCCAGATGGCGACGAGGATTAAGTAACAGAATTTCCGGAGACAAAAATCGGTCAAGGTAAATGATCATAAGTAAAAAATTGCAATGGGTAAAAATTCATTGGAATAAATCACCGACAATTCGCAATTCGTTCTTTAATATATCCTGATCGAAAAATGGGTAGCTTTTTGTCACAACTTTAATATTATTAAAGGAAAATTTTGAGTGTATGTAATTAGAAAACTCGCAGATTCACTACATTAACAGCATAAATGAGTTCAAAATCCGCAAATCTTTCCTTTATCCGTGTAGTAATTATGTCGCAAATTCTTTTCCCATCAAATGTGGGCTATGCATTAAAGTGCGAGTTCTTTTTGCCAGAATGGAATCTACAACATTTGAGCATTCAGCCAAATGTAAATTATTTCTAATAAAATTAATAGATTTACAAAATATTTCTACATTTTGATAGGAACACAGTGGGGAAAAGTACCATAGCTGTGACTAGACTAACATCTATATTCTGAATTTAACATTCAGCTTACACGCATCGTTACAATCTGCTTGAAATGCAACGAAATTCGTTGGCTTCGATTTCAATTAGAGCTTGTTTCTTAAAATTGAATGTCGAATGTTACTACAAATTTTTTATACTATAAATTTTAAATTCACTTTTTAATTTGAAGGCCGCTATATTATGATGACAAAACTGTAAAACAATCGAGGCGATATTATTGGGAAATTTGCACTAATTCAGAAAGTTAATTAACAGCAATAAGCCTTCTTGAAAACGAATTTATGACGAAGTAAAAATGCCCTCCAGTTCTAACGATATATTTTCTTAGAAAGTCTGCACAATGCCTTGCTCGACTTCAAACTATGATTTTGAAGTTACTCATAAGAGTTATTTGTAGAAAGTGGTTTAGTTACATTTTATTAATAATAATTAATAACGTTATTAATAATGTAATTTCAAATTGAATAAAAGAATTCTCATTTTATCACTAATATTGATCTGTCCAATTAATTTTTATGCTGACTGTAAATCCACGCAACGAGACAAATTTCTAAAATCGCCCGAAGAATTGGCTCTCATAAAAATTTTCTGATAGAAGTATTCATGAAAAATCGTACCTTTCACAGATATTTCCATCCAGGCTAAAATTTTTATATTTATATTTTATAATATTAAGTAAATATAAACGTATGAAAACCAGAATTAAGAGTTGTGAGAATTTCTTACCGGTTTCGGTTAAAGAAAAACTACAAAATGACAGCAGCCGTTCTTATGCGTTGCAGCGCGTTAAATTCTTATTCTGAGTTGTTGCCATCCCTATGACAGCGAGTTCATTGGGCAATGTTTATTAATTTTTGACATTTCGATTGTTTAGCGGTGTGAGGAGGTGTTTTTCCTATTTTCAACTTTATTTTTCCTAATTTCTAGTCAGATAATTTTATTTAAATCAGTGCCATAATAAAGATAAATTTATAGTGGTGATTCGGACTGTGAAGAACATTAAGATCATCGACATTTTCATTGAAAGGTGAGAAATTGATTTGCTTCGATGGGCGTTTTTCCTTTTATTTTAAGTCGAAGCCATTTATGAAATTCCATGCAGAAATTTGATATGTTTATTTCTAAAATTGTATTCCGGAAGGAATTAGTGTGTTTATATATCAATTCGATTAGTTATTAACCGAAGTCGTACGTAAATTTCGCAAAATTTATCTTTGTTTCAAATCAGTGATCTTGAATTGAGTTCATTTTGGATGCCGGAATATTTTAAATTTTTTATATTATCGTAAATATTAACAAATCTTTGATAACATGTTAATTTATTTCAGGTTTTATCGATTATCTCGTGAAGACGAGAACAGCTGGTGAGTTGCATTTGGAGCAGTAGTTTCCATAGTAATAAAATGTAGCACTAAGCCGCAATATCAATGAAAAAGTTCGAATGCTCTCCAAAATTGAAATTAAAATCTAAATATAATAAAATGGATATTTCTGAATAATTTTGGGAGGTTTAGTGGAACTTAATGCACTTTACAGAAATGAAGTTAATCGCGTCAGATTACATACTGGGCCCACTGTTCTGTTACAGGGTGACAATTAATATGAAGTGCTCTGCAGACGATAAAAATTTAATGGAAAATTTCAGAATTTTCAACTAACTAAAAAAGTTGGTGTAAATTAAGATTCCATTTGCTGAATTAGAATATCCAGTTTGCATTAAAGTGTGTCTAATATTTTATAGCAATTTATTTTGGATGGAAATTTTAGGGACTTTTCTGTATTTTATTCTTGCAATCTGTTGATGGCAATAGTTTTAATTTAAGGTAAGGAAATTATGACTTCCCCGTAGTGTATCCAGCAGTATGGGGATTTGAAATGAAATTTAAAATGTCTTAGGGAAAATAGTCTGAGTTCACTAACGACCCAATCACCATCAGCTATCGAATGTTATTATTAGCAAGTCTAGACCAACTACAGTTTAAAATTAGTACGAAAAATTGTCTCCAGGATATGGCCCCAAATATATCTACATTGTTGTCCATTAGAACTTTCAGTATGTGGGTTCCTTCAAATATCTTGGGACACACATAAACTCCAAAAATAATAACTCGTTGGAGATACAAACGTGCAGGGTCTTTGCCGCCCTTAGGTGGCTATATTTATGTATGTATCCCGCTTACTATTTAAAATATCAAAAAATAATACTTATGGAGTAAGGAGTATGGTAGGTGGTTTTTGATTCGGGAGTGTGGACCTTGATCGAAAAAATTATGAGAACTCTAAGCGGAGGGTTTTCCATTCTATTTAGTAATGCCCAGGGTACTGATGGGGAATATGTACCGAAAATTAATCTTGACTTGTATCAGAACTTTGGTGATTCTAACATGAGCACTTTTACCGAATAAATACTACACGAATCTCGAGATAAATTTCGAAAGTTTCAGCAAGCACAGAAGGCGTCGTTTACAATGGTTGGATGTCTCTTAGGGCAATAATTGATTAGGGGAGAGGGGCACGAGATTGCAACAGTGGTGACGATGATCATGAATTTTTATTAGGAATTTATTGAGGACGTAATAGTATATAGTATTGGCTGAACTTTATAGCATATCATTGTCCACATTGGCCGTAGAGTTCGTTCAGCACAACTATATCAGATTTGCACTCAAAGACCTGTCTCGGAATTACTTTGATTCCTTCACCTTATCATAAAGGGCTCAAACTTGCCAATTGCTTTTTCCTTTAAAAAGCGACGTAGAGTTGCTGACATAGTTTTCTCGTATCAGATCTTGACTAACTCTTCAGAACCCCTTAGGCACTGGCATGGTAATTTCTCAAAAACTAACTACGGAAAGCATCAACCCATTAACTACATGTTTTTAACAGTTAATTGTTAAGTGAGACATTTCAACTTGAGCGTCCCTAGTGATATACTAACTCTTGCCTGGATTGAGTCTTATAACTTTCCGATTGCGGTTTCAAACATTATTTTACTAAGTTTAGATGCAATCTTATTGAGTTACTGCTTAATGTTGTTGATCGGTTTGATTATCGGATTTTTTCTGTAGCGAGTCACCGTTGCTATAGATTTACTTAAAAAAACAAAGTTAAGTTTTTATGAGAAATCACAAATAAATCATATTAACAATAATTACTTGCAATAGAAGAAAAAACAAAAAATTTAGCCAACGTAGAGCTCGAGATTTGTTGTGCCATCATTTGGGTGAGATAATGCCTGTGGAAATAATTTAAAATGGAAGGACAGATACACAGATTAATAAAGCAAATTATATAAATAAAATTGAGAGAAAGAAAGGTAAACATTTAATAAAAAACTCTGTCTGAAATTTAGGCAGTGAAAAATTTCCAAGCCTCAAACATTGGACAATTGAAGATCCCTCGAGAATCATAAAAAATGGTCTCTCTAATAGAATTTAGTGATTCCAAAAATATTTTCAGATAAAGTGACCGTCAAGTGTGTAGAATATCTAGCTAAATACAAGGCGAAAATTGCCACTCATGAAGCTGGGACAGATAGACGGAGAGTGGTAGCGCAGCAGCTAGACTTTGAGGAGAAAAAGAAAAGAGAAAAGAGAAGAATATAAATTTAGGGGGTTGCCATTTGATCAATTAATATTCTTGTGGAAAACGGTGGTTCACAGGATAACAAAATGTATTAAAATTGTAACAGGCCGTTAATTTCTACTTTCAGAACAGTTGGACATTCAGAGTCCTACCAACTGTAACTGTTGAGTTGTCTCCTGTATATCCTTATATTAGAATATATTTAATAATTTTAAGTCGAAAAAGAAACTCTAGTTTTTCAATTTTTTTTTCTGTAAATATTAGACTCTAAGAAAATAAAAAAGTACACAAATTTTAACATTTTTTTTTGTTTTGCTAAGAAAATTTTCCAAAAACCAGTCAATTTTCCACTCATTGAAATCAGAATACAGCCTTAATGAACTATTTGCTTACTTTATGGATACTAGGGGGTCCGTTCAGTTGAATTAGTCGTTAAGGCACAGATGAGATAGAATGCCAGACAGTGTGGTGTGATATCCGGTTCTTCTTTCTCGGATTGTTACAATGGGAAGATGGACGTAAAATCTATCTGCTATAGAGTTTTTTGGCGCACCTATTTCCAACGACTTCGATAAAATTCAGAAGCAAAAGGTTAATTTGTTTGTTTGGATGGGGCTAATAGTGGGAAGAGATCATTAAAAAGGTGAAATAGAATAGGTACGAGTACAAAGCCTTTTGGAACCCCGACATTGAACTAAATGATTATTTAGAAAATCTTTAATTCACTTTTTTGTATCAAACCTTCGGTGTAACGATTTCAGATGCGGATAGAAGTAATTATTTTGAAATTCAGTTAATAAATATTTTGAAAAAATTATTTTTAGATTTGATGGAATTTTAACGTTAATTTTCATAAATATTTTCAAGATTTCATTGAACTGATGAAGATATGAGTTAATTATCTGTATCAATATTTTGAGATTGGGATGTATTGAGAACAAGGAGTGAGAAAAATAAGTAGGAACGTCCTCTGAAGAGGGTATTATTAAGTATTTTCAACTTTTGCTACACAATTTCTTTCTGTCTTTAGAGATTTAACACAAAAACAGTAACACTAGAAACTTTTGTAATTTTCAAAGACTTTTTTTTACAAGTTTTTCATAGTCTATTGTCTATTCATTCAATTCTACGATGAACTCTGTTATTATGTTTACACAGTTCATCATATTTTTTTCATTTAAACAAAGTTTTCTCGTTTTTAACTACCGTAGCGGCACTCATCTCAAAAACTACCCTGTTGCCGCAGCGCAGATATTTTTTATCTTTGTTTTTTTCATTATGATAAACGAGAAACATTTAAATTGTCAAGTTATGCAATATAAAAAGAAATTTCTTGTGCAAGGAAAATGTTTTGTGAGTCGAGTGGGTTAGTAGAGCACTGCAAACAAAAGTGCCGGATGCTTGAGAAAAATTAAGGGAATTCCCTGGTGAACATCTTTTCAGAATTTTTCTCTGAAGCAGACTGCAGAAGGTATTTATTGAAAATTTTTGCTTAGAGGAAAGATTTTAATGGAGATGAGAACTAATGGCTGTGTATTTTAATTTTGCAGAAGTAGTTTTTCTACGATGGAGATCTAGCGACTCAAACATGTCCTTCCAATTAACCTGTCCTTGATACACTTTTTAAAGAAATTGTATATGTTGGTGGCCTGGTGGATGCTTCTATGCTTTTTTTTGTTTTGTTCGGTTAAATATTTTTTTTTTCTTTGATGAAAATTTCGTCCAATTTATGGGGAAGATTGTGAAATGCATTATCGGGTATGTCTTACTTGTGGATGCTTATTAATAGAAAATCTGAAATATTAGGAACACAAAATAAACATATATGTGGATGAAATTTTTCAAGATGACTGTATTTACGAGGACGTGAGTCAAAATGGCGTATAAAATTGTTTCCTCAGTCGATAGTCCTACATACGCAATAAAATTATATTTTGGATTTTATTCTCAATTTTTTTTAAAAATAAGTGTAAATTTCGCAGATAAAAATTTGTTGCAATGCAGCACAATTTCCAACAACGTTTTCACCTTTCTACCCAGAAATGAAACTAGAAATTTGTTGGGTACAAATTTAATCAGAGATTCAAATTGCCGCCCCATTCTCTGAAATTAGGTAATCCGCACAAATGTTTCGCACTGCCTAGTTCCAGGGGTACATTGGCTATTTCCGGATTGAAATTGAAATTTTATTTGATTTTATCTCGGCCAAAGTACAAATCAGTGGGAATAGAATGTCCAAATAAGCGCAAAGCACCAAAGCACACCGTTTTGTGATTTCTGAAATGAACACGGCTAAATACAATTACAATTTTCATAAAAACCTAATTGCACGGGTGTGTAGAGGAGCTGAGCACGGTTACGGCTATCTTACTTACTGAATAATTTTTACAATTAATTGAAATGTTGGTGCATGTATGTATGTAACAGTGAAATTTTCGCAAGCAAGGATCACAGCAAAACCCAAGGTGGATGTGATATTTACCTCAGTCATGCGAATCAAGAACAATCTGTTCAGCAGGGCATTTTCAGTTAAAAATTGATTTCGTCTTTGTTTAAAATGGAAATGTAACATATTTTAATTAGCGTATCTGACGTTCTGCTTGTTTAATCACTCATGCATTAATTACATGCAGGGGAATTGCTACTGGAATTGGTGCTTCGGTTTAATTTTGACTTTGCGCTCAAATTTAATCGGGCTTTTTCCATCGCTTGAATGAGCTAAAATGATTGTAGTAAAACAGGTTACTTTCTAGTGGAAAATACTCTTCACATATGGCTTCACATATGGGAAAATAGAACAGGTACTATAAACTGATAGCTTCTCTCTTAAACCAAGGTATTAGTTATCCTTAATGTTATGATCGTAATGAAAGAATGAATATAATCAAGACTGGTGGTGTGACAAACACTATAATTGCACAACTTGGATAATTAATTAGACTGCCTGCCATACCACTAAACTACAAACTTTCACAAAAAGCTCGAAAGCCATTAATCCTCGCAGGTTATTCACTGTTTAATGCAATTCTCGAAGAGCTCGCTTCTTCAACTATGCTTCATCCCTCTAGACGTTGCGATTTCAGGTCCGTCTGTGGTATTCAGTGATTTGCTCACTTTGAGGATGCTTTTTATCTTTATTCAACCTTCGCAATCGATGTCTTTTGCATTTCTTCGAACCGTTGGGCTTCAAGAGCCACTTTTGGCTTCCTGCTTTATATTCATTGCAAAAAGGTGTTCAAGCTATCTCAATCTACTAAATAAATAATAAACTTGATAATATTCAACAGCAGAGATCTTATACAGTTCATCAGGCACGGAAGTTTCCGCTCTAAGACTTGAAGTTAAAGTATGCCCAAGGTACCTAAAGGAATCCACGCACTTGACATTCCAATGGCCAACAACAAACTTCCGTCCGGATATGTGACCTGAGTAGCTGATTAAGTATTTGGTACTTTTGTCATTCATTTCGTACGAGTAGAATCGTCCTTCTTTTTACCATTTTTATAACATCAAATGGAGTTCTATCCACCATGGTCCATAATCTGCAAATATTTGCTTTGTTATGAATCGCACCGATGCCAGTTCTAGCATACTTGACACTTCTTTGGGTGCAAATGCCTAAGAATTCGAACTTCTAGTTTCCAAGGAAGCATGCTTCGCGGAAAAATCCCAGATGAGAAAGGTCCGGTGCTTGGAGAAACCAAGACATCAGGATAGAAGGAGGGTACATGAAACTGATTACAGAAATGATTCTAGTGGCCTCATGGCATTATGCCCAGTAAAGTAGAACTTTTTATCTACTTGATTGAGGTCTGAAATGTAGGTCGTCTATGCAAACGAAGAGATAAGGTTTCGTCTTTACTGTGACCGAGCTAACGTCCTGCCTCAAAGCGTTTCAGCGTTGATTCAATAGTGCTCCTTCTTTACCTCGACTCTTGCCATCTTGGAGAGCTGTCAAAGGTTGCTGTTGTCGACTGTTCTGAACTTCCACCTCTAGACCTAAGTATTACAGCGAAGGGGAAGTTACTTAAAACCTTTCCTCACGCCTTTTACTGGCCTTTTTTTAACTTTATAATCAATTTTCATTAAAACATAAGAATAATAATAAGTAATAAAACAAATAATAAAAATAATAATAAAACAAATAATAAAAATAAACAAATAACAAATAATAAAACAAAATAATAAAATAAAAACATAAGAATAATAATAAGTAATAAGTGATATGAATAATAATAAGTAATAAGTGATATGTACTCAAAAATTGGAAGAACTGAGGTTTTTCTCCCGGCCTGGTACCCTCTGACTATTACCTCTTCCCCAATCTGAAAAAATACTTAGCTCGACAATGGTTTTCTACAGTAAAGGAAGTAATGATTACTGTAAATAAGGATTTTGATGGTCTTGAAGAAAATTATTTCAAAGAAGATCTTCCGTAACTGCCACATCAATGGACCAAGTGCATTGAGTTAAGAGGAGATTATGTAGAAAAATAAAAGTATAAAAGTAAGCCGCATGACTTATCAGCTTATTCTCGTAAGTAAATCATTAGGAGAGCAACTTTTTAACATATTTAATACGCTTCTTTTAAAATACGAAAACTTTTATTTATAGCAGTAAAAGTTTGAAAATACTGCCAAATTGCCCAACTTTATTTACTATCAAACACATTTATTGGTTTACTTAATATTTTTTATTTGATGTTATACTGTTTTATTTTTTTACATATTTTTATATTTGCTTTAGATTTATCTCAAATTGTTTTTTCGAAACATTTCAATTACTATTAAAATTATTTAATTATTAGTTAGCTATTCAGTTTATCGCAATTTACTTGACATTACTTTTCAAAACTTTAAAATCCTTCCTTCCGTGGTCGTCCTATTTGGAACTTTGCAGAGAACTTTACTCAGGTTATGACTTTTTCGCAGTCTCCTACTTATATCGTATTTCTGGCAGATTTTGAG
>QYTT01081503.1:15597-32476 GCA_006980735.1 Dasypogon diadema
ATCTTGGAGAGCTGTCAAAGGTTGCTGTTGTCGACTGTTCTGAACTTCCACCTCTAGACCTAAGTATTACAGCGAAGGGGAAGTTACTTAAAACCTTTCCTCACGCCTTTTACTGGCCTTTTTTTAACTTTATAATCAATTTTCATTAAAACATAAGAATAATAATAAGTAATAAGTGATATGTACTGTGTTGAGGTATGTCTTTTGAAGATAACGTCGTTCAATGCAACATCCATTCCATTCAACTCTTAGGTCGAATTTCAAGTGATGTTAATTTTAAAGCATTTATTTTTAACGATTTTAAATATGTATTAGCGCGAAAAAATACAGCTCATGGAGCTGGAATCGAACCAGCGACCTTCCGATTTCCAGTCGGGTGCTCTGATCAGTACTCAAAGCATTTACGAGTTTGCGTCCGGGATGATAAATAATGCGAACGGCTACCAATAGATGGCACCAAAAAATTTTAATATAGGTTTAACAAGAATCCTGCCAAATTTGTGCCGTTTCGTGACGGCAGTGGCGGACGAAACTTGGGTGCATCATTTATTACATACCTGAAACGGAAGAGTAATCGAAACAATGAGTCTATCGTGGTTCTTTGCTACCAAAAAAGGTAAAGGTGGTTGTATCGGTGGGTAAGGTTATGGGTTCCGTGTTTTGGGACTCTAAAGGCGTATTGTTAATTGATTACCTAAACAAGGGTGAGATGTAAATGCAAATACTATACTAATATAATTGACAATCCACCGATCATACGAGTGGTGTTGACACTCAAAAATTGGAAGAACTGAGGTTTTTCTCCCGGCCTGGTACCCTCTGACTATTACCTCTTCCCCAATCTGAAAAAATACTTAGCTCGACAATGGTTTTCTACAGTAAAGGAAGTAATGATTACTGTAAATAAGGATTTTGATGGTCTTGAAGAAAATTATTTCAAAGAAGATCTTCCGTAACTGCCACATCAATGGACCAAGTGCATTGAGTTAAGAGGAGATTATGTAGAAAAATAAAAGTATAAAAGTAAGCCGCATGACTTATCAGCTTATTCTCGTAAGTAAATCATTAGGAGAGCAACTTTTTAACATATTTAATACGCTTCTTTTAAAATACGAAAACTTTTATTTATAGCAGTAAAAGTTTGAAAATACTGCCAAATTGCCCAACTTTATTTACTATCAAACACATTTATTGGTTTACTTAATATTTTTTATTTGATGTTATACTGTTTTATTTTTTTACATATTTTTATATTTGCTTTAGATTTATCTCAAATTGTTTTTTCGAAACATTTCAATTACTATTAAAATTATTTAATTATTAGTTAGCTATTCAGTTTATCGCAATTTACTTGACATTACTTTTCAAAACTTTAAAATCCTTCCTTCCGTGGTCGTCCTATTTGGAACTTTGCAGAGAACTTTACTCAGGTTATGACTTTTTCGCAGTCTCCTACTTATATCGTATTTCTGGCAGATTTTGAGACGCAGATTTGCCATTACAGCTCCAGAATTAATCCAATTTAGTAATTTAAAGTGTTACTCTGTTGTAGATATTTTGAAAAGATTAGATCTTCCGTATAGCCTTGATTTTCTATACCCAACCTCATAAATTCCAAATTTGTAATATTACATTCCCTTTGAATTTGATAACAAGAGCCTAAGCACAGTATCTCCAAAAGTAAGCCAAACAAAGCAGTTTTCGTGTTTTTGCTCAAAAAGCGGCAACTATTAAAGCATAATACATTAAAATTGGACTGGTCCGCAATATTTTACCAACCAACGCAAAGGAAATTATAAAATAAATATTGGCTCATAAATCATAGGACATAGCCAACAAAACATCTATCAACAGACGTTTCATTCCTATTTAAATAGGTCAATTTGCGGTGATAATTATCCCTCTGCGTGAGGCTCGACAGCCTTTGAGAGATTGCCCATTAAAAACGTAACAATATAAATTGTAATATAATGTAGTTTAAAAGTCAGCCGTCTAATCGAAATATTGATTTCGCTCAATTACCCGCCGGTGTTCATCAATTTAAATTTGAGAAACGAAACAAGTGACGTCGGGAGCAATCTTCCTTGATTAATTGTCAAAGTTTGTGCCAAGGACAGACAAGTTCTTAAGTGGAAGACAGAGTAATGTTCTGCAGGAAGCTATCCACTTGACATGCAGATACTTGTATATTACAGGCACAGCGTACAAATGCAAATTTCTTGGGTAAATAGAAAAATCCCATTCACGTTCTTCTAGGGGGGAGGAATTTCTTTGTGGATTTAAAAGTAAACACCGTTCTTAAAGGAGACTTCAACGGCTTTCGGAGGGAGGCCTCACGAAGGCAACCTTCTGGGCAGGAATAAAGAGGATATATATATATAAGTTCCATTTGTGTAAAAATGTAAAAACCCTCATCTCTGTCATGCAGAAATTTCCCAAGAAACTGATGGAAATTAGTTAAATGGAGTTGCATACATGTTGCGTGCGACAGAGCAGGAGGAGCAGAGTTATTCCCCAGTAATGGAGTATTTTAATTAAATTTAATTTCTACCACTCCAAGATGCGGACTAACAAGAGGAGTACACAACAGAGCTATAATTTACTTATTAAAGAGTTCTTAGCGGAACTACACAGAAAAATAATGGAGGAATTGTTTCAACACTCCAACATACCGAAATGGGTTTTTCACACGGGGGGTGGATGGGGTGGAATTTGTGTTTGCTCGCGCTCCGTTTCTTATAGGATTATGGAGCAGTGCTCTTGTAATGTACAGAAGTAGTAAAAATCTTAAAAGTATTATAAATTCCTTCAGAGCTCTTAAATTTTGCAAAATAAAAATGTAGGATAAGGTGGTAGTATATTTGCTTGTTAAAATTGTATGGCAAGTTTGACAGTTTTAAGAAGGAAATGCCTGGGCCCCCAAAGTCTTATGGAGTTTTGTAAAAAGGGAGAGCGTTTAGTTTATTTTTGGCACAATTTTCATAACATACTTTTGTTCGTGTGTTTTGCGATTGTCCTCAGACTGTGGTAATAAGATATTTCGTCTCAAAGAATGTGCTCAAGACTCCCAAAGACTAGTCCATTGTTAAATATCATCAATAATTCTAGTATCAGTTATTGAACCGTTAATTTATGGAGATTTTTAAGCCAAGGAAAATTGCCGAAATATTGGAAGAAGCAAACAGGTTTCTAATGGAGACACGCTCTACAGGAAGCTATATATCGAAGGGATCTTGGACCGTTCATAATCGCATAATCATGAGATTAGATCGCGATGCGACGGAAAGAATGATTGTTGTCTTTGGATAAAGTCAGTGAAAAGGGCTATATACACTTTCGTGCCCTTCAGATCTCCGGGCCTGGATGGGATGTTTTCTACATTACTATAGTGGGGCAAATGGACCATTAAACCAATTGCTTCGGGGAATATTTATCTACCTACGCGGATCATGTAAAAGATGTTAGGGACCTCACGATGCCTAAGAACAGGGTCAAGAAAATTGAAAGGTTTCACAAGGCTTTTATCTGTGGCGGATCACTTCCACAGCCCCTTCATATGAACGGACCGGCTTATGAGGGACAGGAAAGGTGTGGGAATCTTCTCTGAACACCTAAATCTGTTCTGCTATATAAGCCTGATTGTCATTTTCATAGAGATAGATATGTTGACTCTGAGGCCTGCGGCGGCGGGGTGTTAATAGCGTGCAGAACACAATTGAAATGTACACTCTTGACCCTTCCCACATTTTCTAGTACACTTAACGTGGAGCTTGTGGCTCTTATAATCTCCTTCCCTCGACAAAACATTTATTTGCTTTGTTGCTGTATTCCACCAAATATGTTGAACTCTGAACCAATACAGAAGAAGGACTTCCAAGTGATTTGTTATTGCCGGGAAGCTACCCCTCTTCAAGTGCAAAAAGATGTGAAAATTATCTACAAACGTGAAAAGTTCTGAAACGTTTTAATTGTCCATTTGTGACCTTATAATGGCCCCAGTCACCAACTATTTACACCAATGGTGACTTCTTTAGGCAAATTTTCCGGGCCTTTGCTAAATTATTCAACAAAAATAGAAATGAATATATTAAGACATGCCGTAGTTCTAGGGCTTAGGGAAACGATACCTTTAACATATTTTTTCTATCAAGAGTCCCAATGTGCCACAGTCAAGGGACCTTTTCACACGATAACGTAAGAGATTTCCTATCCCAACAGAAAGGCAAAGTCAGTCAACCTTGCCTATCGATTTGACACATCCAAAAGGAGGCATAATTTAGAATTAAAGATCTCAGCCCCGACCAAATGCCAGGGCATCGGCAGATTCTTGCTCCGGGTTTATATCGCTTTCGAATTAACCTTCATAAAGCCTTGGGGACATCTGAATTTATTTTTCTTCTCGAATTTTTTTTTCGTCCACCTCCATTGAAACATATTTCCTTTCCCGAGGGTTTTGTTCGCCTGGTAACTACAGAGTGGGTTACGAAATTTACGTCTCTTCCTCTTTAGTGTTATGAAAAAAATTATAGGAAAGTAAGTTAAGTTGAGTACTTAGTGCTTGATCCACTGGACTCCTTGCTTAGAATTATGAGGGAGGTGTCCTGAAAGGTGAACGCAATTATTTGTCTGTTTTTCTATAAGCTTGGCACGTCTATTACACTTTAAAGAACGTACGAATGAGGTCAGCAGTCGGGTTATTCTTTTTTCTTTATATAATTTTATACAAAATGTTTCAACAGGATTTGTGTTTTTTTTCTTTAAAAGACTATGAATTATGTAAATCCAAAATCTTTATTAATTTATAAGATAAATACCTGGGACAGATCGTACAAATGACCAGCTCGCCAGACCTTTACTCTACTATCGAAATTTTCGCTTACCTCTGCGCAATATTGCGGTTCGATTTCGTTTATAGCGGCTTGGATGTTGGTTCCGAGCTCATGAATCGTGATTGGATTATTAGCATAGGCTTTTGTTTTAACGTAGTCACAAAGGAAAAGTCTAAGTCTTTGTGGCCAAGTTGTGTAATTTCAGTTTCTGGAAATTACACGACTTGGGAGTTTGAACGTCTATACCGTTGTGCAGAAGGATGGGGAACTTGGTAAATTCAAAGATTTTTCCAGCAAAGCGCAGGCAAAACCATAAAATTTTCTATCCCTACTTACAACCCGATAGATTATGGCGTAATTTCAGCACATTTGGAGTAAACAAAAAATCTGTCCAAACCTGTTAACATAAATCACGGCGGAGCTAACAATTATCTTTCTAGTATGTAGTGAAATTTATACAGGTTTTGCATTAGACGGTTTTTCATTTACAGATGTAGGTCAAGTCGAGGATTGTAGAGTTCTACAGTAGATACGCACGAAATTTCTGCTGTGTTCTTAATGTATTTGTCCACTTTATTAAGATATGAATGTTTTTCAAGTTGTTGAACAAGTCTTGATGATTCCTTTAGCCAAAGTTTTTCCCCCTTCCGACTTTCATTCAATTAGTATTGTAAATTTTTTATCAAAATTATTTGGAAAACTAGTCAATTAGACATTCATAGTATATCTTAATGAATTATCCTAGATCTCTAAGTGGTAATCAGACTTCAGATGTTACTATTCCTACGAAATTGCGCTCGTAATAGTTACTTCAAATGCTCGGCAAGCTCCAGATGGCAAAAAAATGGTTCACTTGGTTTGTGTCGATTTTACAAAGGCCTTAATATTTATTGTCAATAGAATTCAGAGAATTAAAGTTAACAACATTCTTTCAAATGAGACGAGTTTATTTTCTGGAGAGCCACAGGGCTCTATATTGGACCCATTACTGTTTAGTATATTCCTTAATGACGTTACGACTCTAGTTCAAACAGAGGAACTCCGTATGACTATTCACAAGAAACAATCTAAACTAGGAATTTGAGCCAAGGTATAATACCTACGTAATATGCTTAGCTTGTCGGCTTATGAATTTGTGACGGAAAGTATTGTAAAATTGTACAGGATCGTCCAGTGGGTTTGGTGGCGGATGAGCCCAATCGCAGAGTTCATCACTCTTCTCATTATGAGCTAGCCGCCAAGCGTGGATCCTGTTTTCAACAGCTTCTCGTCCTTCCATGAACTTTTTATACCAATGGTAAATTTGGGTTTTCTTAATACAGATGTCTGGAAACTGTGCCTTAAATCTGTGTAAGTTGTACGCCTTCTCTTGCAGCAAGAAATTTGATCATAATCCGTTGCACAACGGAAGAATGTACTTGTTGTTCACTCATCGTAATACTGGACTGAAAAGCCGGTATAAGCGGACTGAAAATGCTGGGCTAATCACGTGACATTACCACCAACTAGATTTAGACGTACCGCTCTCCTGTCTAACTCCCATCACCTCTCAGAATGGAATTCCGCTTTATATTTGATTGAGCCCCGTAATGTTATTTAAGACCTCGTAAGCATAGAGTTTTTTCGACCTCAAAGAAAAATTTGGTATTCTTCCTATCACCGCAATATTCAATTGTCCCCATCTGTTCTTTCCTCATTTCTCTTGTTATATCGTGACAGATACGCATAGTCTTCTTATACGCTCCGCTGAATTCCAATTTGCTCCTTTTGAGTGCAGGATCTTATGAGATATCTTATGTCTTCGCCAGATGTTATGGTTTGCACGGTGTTCAAAACTTGTCATATAGCAGCTCTTTGGTTATAAGCCAGAGAAAAATGCCATCAAACACGGAACTTCAGAAAGATTGATCCGAATCACAATCCGCTGCTCTACAAGACCTTGCATCAGAAATGCTGGAAAATTATCTTCTATGAATAATAACGTAGTCGGTTTTGTCTTCTGAGTGATGCGCTTCCATTTTACCCCATTTACTCAGGAAAAGGATAACGCTCCTGTGAAGTTTGGACAGAATATGTGTAAGTGCTTTTTAGTGTTACTGCTCTCAACTTTATCAACTTTTCCCTTCAGCAAGTAAATATTGAACTAATTTCTGTGATAAATGTGCTCTTATGGCATTAGTTTTTCAGGCTTCCTTGCTAAAAACGGATGTCAGAACTGGAATTCCTTCATTCAGTTAATTGGCACGGAGTATCTCCACTGCAAGTGCTTATCACATTTTATCTTCAAGTCAAATAAGATAAATGTTCTACATTGTGTTCTTTTCTTGAGACAATAATTTAGGATGTCACCCCCCCAGAATATCTTGAGCCTTATCTGAATCGCCTGTACATTCAGTAATTCTCAATTTTTGCCCTCCAGTTGGAAAAAGTTCTCGTTTTCTCTCCATTGTACGTTTTTGTAAGCCAATGTTTCATTGCTCCTGCCATGTTCTCATACAATCATGAGGATCTGCTCCCGGATTAACACTTGTAAGGCGAAATACATTACTAGAAAGCTATAGAGACAGGTACATAGCTGGCATCTTGATGTCGATGCATTATTTAAATCTCGTACTGGGAGGAGGGAATGCAAAGATAGTCCTCCTCGCTGGGGGATTTATTCGCGCAAACAGACATTTCATGTTTTAATAAACTCCTACTTCGCAAGCATAAAAGAAGCTTGTAAAGGATGAGCACGTTGTACGAGGCATCAGGTCCTCTCCGAATTCTTGAGTTTCGCTATTAAATGAGTTTTTAGAACTTCCAGAAACGAACAGAACAATAATCGATGAAAGGTTACTTCAGTGCGAATGGTTTGCAACGTGCAAAAACTATCCCGTAGCTGGTTGGATTCGCACACAAAGTGGTAATATATTTCCTGTGCACGGAAAATACATTTGCTCTAAAGGGAATTCATAAATTCTTATGTAAATTTGATGCTATTACTTTGCTTTGGATCGGTCAGCTTTTCGACAACAAATTTGGCTACCACAAAACTTTATCGAACGCCTGCATCAACTACACAAAAATAATGAATTTATCAGTTAACAGCTCTTGTTCGTTCATAAATTCATATAATAGCTAGCCATCGTGCTATTTTGGGTGTCAGTTTCACTTGGGCATAAATTATAAATGCAAAATTTATATTCGCTGCATGAAACACGAGATCGGCGGGCAACTTTTCATTCATCGCTTTTGCAGCAGCGGGTGTTAAGTTCAACTTTTCATAAAGTTTCTCTTAGAGATGTGTTTCACAGAATAAAATAAATTTAGAAGTGCTTAGAAGCACATGATTTACTAAACTTTCCCAAATAAAAGTGACATAGAGGATGTTTAATGAAATTGCAGAGTGTTATGTCTAATATGCAAACCGGGAACTGTACGAACAAATACAAAGCTTGCCGACTTATTCATAAATACAGCAGTGCAAAAGCTGTACATAAGCTATGTGCTCTAAGGATTAAAAATGAAGTTCCTTAGAGAAAAAATAAGGAGTCTAGGGTATGATCACATTTACCTAAAATTCTTCCAACCGTGGGGTGTTTTCTTAAAGTATTACTTAAGCTCAAGGGACAGCGAAAAAGGAGATTGGGATTGGGTGATAGCCGCTTCTAAGACCATATCTCTTGAAAGTTTACGATTTTTAGGACATCTTCACATAAACATTTTCTTTCACATCGTCAAACCACCACAAATGAGAGTTCCCTTTCAGGATCATCTTGTTTTTTACACACTTGCCAGGTTTTAGGTGCCATGTCTTTTTTCACTACTTTGAAACCCATTTAACCAGCATTTATTACTACCACCACTTATTTTGTAACAGCTGGACTTCTGCCGATAAATGCTAGTGTATGCCTGCTTAAAATCGATGAAAAGATTGCGAAGTGAAAAGTTCTACTTCTAGCATTTTTATATAAATTTGACATACGATGAAGATCAATCTAATCAATAGTCGATCTTCCTTTCCTGAAGGCACAGAATCCTCTAGAATATCCTTGGCGTCCAGTTTGTTACTCTCATTCCACCTACAAGTGTTAATGTCTCGTGAGTACGTATTCCAGAAGGGTAGGTCATTCTCTGTAAATAATACGCCCGGGATGCTGTCGTCGATTGGAACTTTTCCATTTTCAAGCCTTTTTAAGCAACGAATGAATTAGTCGTGTGTGGGATGGTTAGCTTGAAGTCTTACGTACTTTTGTATACCAATAGTGGTATGAAACCTAAAGAGATCCAACACTTTTCGCTTTCATTAGAGACCAAAGTGTATTCTTGATCCTCTTCAAAGGCTAGAGTGTGTTTGAATTCAATGATTCTTCACAACTCGGTAGTCGCTCCATCTGTGTTACCTTGGACAGTGTCATCTCTAACGCTTATAATATCAATGCCGGTGTACCGCAGGGCTGGGTATTGTCCCCCACTTTCTTTCTTCTCTTTATTAATGACCTTTTACCTCTTACCTCCAATGCAATTCACAGTTTTTCAGATGACAGTAGCCTTGACTTCGCATACTTGTTCCAATCAACTGCTGACTCCTGCATAAATGTTACTGAAAATAATTCAGCACTCATGATTGGGTCGCTCAACGACGACATTACTAAAATTCTCTCCTGTAGCTGGGCAAATCGGGTTAAGTTTAATGCATCTAAAACTTAAATTGGTAAAATGATTCCAAAAAGTTTCTTTGGGATACAAGTCCTCCAGTTTGCTCCCAATTTTAAGCGGAGTGCCCTAAGGTTCCATGCTGGGTCCCATATTATTTTCACTTTTTACAAATGATTTACCATCTGACGATGTTCAGATTTATTTATCTCGCCCTTTTGGGTTAATTGAAAACGTTGTAGCACGTATTAATAGTGATCTGTGTTGTATCTATTAAATCTCTTATTTTGCCTTTAATTTTGTATTGTTGTTGTTAAATTGTATGGCTTTCAAAATTGAAAACTTTGCTCGGGTTTTAATTTTGTTGCAGAAATGTTGTTTCTTGTGCTGTTTTCAGGGTTCGAACAAATTAATTTTTTCAGATTCTTTTAATTTTTCTCTTGTGTGATTTAACTTTGCGTTAATGAGTGATGTCTGAAATTTTAAGGCGTACTATAAGAGTTTCAATTTTCACAGAACGTGATGTTTCTACTTCCTTTATCTAAAGGAATTCAAGTGCAAAAGTTAAAAGTTTCTTTAGCGCATTCAAGAGCGAGGGTTGTAGCTTGTAGTTAAAAGCGGGGTTCAGAAATTTCATTACACCCCAACTTTCGTTTAAGCTCATTTTTCCAAAAAAGTTTCTCTCTAGGAAAGAAACTCCAGGTTGCTGTGTGCGTACAGATGTAATTGCATTTAATATCATCAAACAATGTAGGAGTAATATTTACCTCAAAAAAGTTTTCAATACAATTTCTTCGTAATTTTAAAGAATCACAAAAAATGTGAAACTTTTCCAGATTTGAAGGAGATCCACCCGAAATCTTTAGCAGGGATATTGTGGGGGACAGGGTGTTGATAACAAAACTTGGAAACCTTTTGTTATGTACAGGAAATTCTATTATATAGGTGGGAATACATAAGCCTCGATATACGTAACTATAAGAGACTTTAAGACGCCAATACAAAATTGGAATGTTAGAACACGACAGAGGCGAGTAATGTGTCGTCATATCGGCTCCGTACAATGTTGGTGTTTGCCGCAAACAAAGGCGAACGAATCCCCAGTATTAACATACTTCGCAAGTTCACGCCATATGCCGGGAGATAAAGAATTTCTACTCCCAGGATATGGACGTGTTTTGATTTTTGAGGGCACTAGAGAATGATAACATTTACGGATAAAACTCAGTTTTCCGGGAATAAAGTGACAAAATGTATGAACTCAATTCCGTAATAGGATCTCCTATGTGACGACATTGTCCGCCCTTGTTGACCTTCTTTGTGTGTGGGGTAACAGCGGGTACGACTAATTAAGTCGATGGAGACAATGTACACTCTGTGGACAAGAGCCCAACCCTCAATTGATATTCAAATGTTGTTACAGGAGCCCTAAAGTGCTTACTTTTTGCGCAAATACGACTTGGAAAAGTTTCCTTTCGTGTTTACTTTGTAAGATAACTGGATAAGAAGTCCAAATCAAGGAAGAGAAAATTTGTTTACGTTTTACGTTTCTTTCCATTTTGTTGTGTCATAACAAAAACAAAATGAGTGGTGGTGGTTTGACGTCAAGCACATACCTCAATTGCTGAGATATTGATTTTGTTGTTTGACTTGAAGGGAACTTTTTTATTGGCATTCGCTTAATGGTAAATGATTGGTAGATAAAGGGAAAACTTTGACTAATGTTGTTTTGTACACAAATTCCTTCAAATGGCATACTTATATGCTTTCAATATTTCAGCATTATACCTAAAATTAGTATAAATTCGTTTTTTAATAAGAGCTGAAGTAATCATAACTTCGTGTATGCTAAAAGTTGTAAGACAACAGTTACCCCTACATGCAGAGGCTTCTGAGTTCACATTAGTAGCAGCATCTGTGACCCTCGGCCTTAAAGTGCCAGAAAGACCTATCCCTTTTCCTTTAGAAATTATTTTCATATTAACAACGCCCCGTCCGAGATTTACATAAGGTAATCAACTTTTTTTTACACTTAGACTTTTTTTACACGTTACACATCCATCGGGAAAAAAACGTGTGAAAGCTAAGGAGCGCGTAAAATAGAGGAACCGCGTAAAAAACCATGTAAAAAAAGATCGCGCAAAAAATGCCGCATAAAAAGAGATCCAGGTGTACTTTTAAGCTTTCCATAATTCATTAACTAAAAGTATTAAACCCTTCATAACCCCACAAAGACAGACTAAGCCTTTTGATAGAGGCTGTCGGAACTGTATCCAGTTTTTGACGCTTCTTTTGGTGGGATGGTCCCAAAATTCTGCTTAAAGAAATATTTCAGATGCTAATTTAGGATAGCTCAAAATTTATTAATTCTTGTGCAGCAGAGAGTTACATTTTCTTTTTCTTTTTACATTATTATATTTAGCTTAGAAATTTCGTCCTTGTCAAATCCTAACATCAATTTTTGACCCATCGATTTTTTGAAATTTGGCATATATATGTGGTTCCGATGGCAATACAGTATTTTCAAGTTTAAGGAAGTGCAGCGGACGTGGGGCACCGGTTCCCACCCGCAGAAACTTATGTGCAGACAATGCTCTTGGTGACGGTGCCTTCTTTCACATCCGAAAGGCATTGATTACTCTTATCTGGAGTGACATCAAGAAGCCCTCTGCAAAGGGTGTTCGCCTTCAAGATGTGGACAATGGGTGACAGCACCACGTAATTGAACTCGACTGTCCTCTGTTTCAGAAAAAGAGGGCATGGTTGAAATTGCAGGGACATCCCCCGGTTGAGATCCTTTGTCGCTGTCATTAACCCTTAGAGTTCCAGGTGTATGTCAAACATATCGCGGCTCTCATCGCTGAGAGTCGGGGCATGCCAACCGAGGTAGTGTGCCGCCTAGTTGAGAAGTTGAGCGTCGATGATTACCCTCCCTCGTCCATTGCGACTGGTTCCTCAATGCCAATACAGTCGACTCTTTATGCTCTTATAATACAATTTTATGTTTAGATTTTGGGGAGGAAAGCACTAACGTGAGATATTTCCTTCGACAAATTTGACCCTCAGTATCTGCTACGGCTGAAATTCGAGTCGATGAGCAACCGAATCTGGAGCTTCCCAATCTCCCACCACTGGCTAAGGTAGGAGAGGTCTGCTTTTCTTTTCCGCCTGCAGTGCCATATACTCGGCAGTTCAAAGCTGTCTCAGGTCTCAAAAAATTATTATTGAAGATCCAGCATGCAGTTCGCTTTTCGACTATGGTACTGGTTGCCAATACCATGAAATGATCGTTCATACAGCAAACCTCATGGGTGACAGCTGTTAAAGTAGTGGTAAGCATCGACTGAGATACGTAAAGTCTGTTAATCCTTGATTCGGAAAAGCCGCCATGGTGTTACGAAGTTTTCGTGTATGCTCCTCGTGCCGACACAGCTATCGCATGGCCGGATAGGCCTTCCTTCTCATTCTCCTCCTCCTTTTCTTTGAGTCCTCTGTGTTTGAAACCGGACCACTGAAGAAGCCTCATTTCTGAGGTAGCTATCTTGGCAGTGGACTTCGGCCCGATGGAGTTTTCTTTGCTTTTGGGCCCGTTTCGGGCACCGTGAAATTAGGTGTCCATGGCAAACACCTGGTAGATGGATACGACTTTCGCAATGGCCTCCAAGTAGCGCTCGCTACTTACAGCGCGGGCAGTCTGAAAGCACACACCATGTCGAGTAACAACGTTTGTAGAACAACTCCACGCTCGTTCCGGCAGCTCTCTCAGAACAAATTTCTCCGTAAATTTCTCACGGAAGTTTTTATGCTAATTGTGGCAGTCCATGTGTTAATGAAGGATTGTTGATGGAGAGTTATATAGTAAAATAATGTTAGGTTCCTTAGAGTGCAGTTTGAATATACCCCGAGTGGCAAACACGCAGTTATTCTCAGACAAACCCATCTTTGAATTTTTCAGCAAGTTTTTCCTTACTTAGAGAGCCCCGATTTTGTCGACAGCTCCATGTGAGACAATGATCAGATTGAAAAACTGTTTCTCCCGAGAAGCAAGGTACTCTGAAAACACGTGGGAATTTTTGCCTACAGATCATATTCAAGATACAATTTCTAATTGCTATTTTAGTATAAGATTAAAAAACTTATACCTTTAATGTATTCGATTTGCCAACCCGCACTATATCATTTGGCATTTAAAACTGAGTGACATCATTAGCCGTGGTATAATCACGTTAAGTTCCCATGAATCCTGTTACTAAGCACTTCTTAAGTACTGAATCCACTTGGAAGACCCTTATCTCTTTGGCTTCCGGACATGCATAACTTCTTATAAGTTCAACACCGATTAATCCGGTCGATAGATTTTGCAAAGTAATTTAAGGACCTTTTTTCTCCTATTATCTTTCAATCATAATTATTTTTGTGAAACCATATTGTTTCCTATCGGATCATCTATTGTTATGAGTCCATCCAATTCAGAAATAGAGGAGGCGTGTAATTTTCCTGAAAAACAATTGGAAGTTTTTTAATCGCCCCGTCATCTCTGATGCCGGCAGATATAGATAAGGCACAGGATGGCAGCATAAGTTGGCTGGGAACTATGGTAAACATTTATCTGCCTCTTGGTGTGGGGACTCGAGGATATACACACGTCTTCTGTAATTTCAGTTCGGCTTCTCCTCTTTTTTCTTACTTATGATGGCAGAAAATTTCACACTTATCCTGAAGGACCATCGCCACTGCGGGGAAATATCCATTCGACAAGCTTTTCTGTATGCACTCAACGTCGGCTTTCAAGTCATATATGGAAAATTCGATAAGTTCCCTTCATTTCCATCCCGCACCTCACTGTTCGCATTCTCTGATGGTGGTTACTTTCTTTCCGTGCCGTCTTATCGCTCCGTTTTGGTTGATTTTGGTCCTTAGTGCGCATGTTTATTATCACTTCTTGCGCTTTGAAGGACACAAACATATAGGTATAGCTGCTGTGGTGTTACACAGTATGATATCTTTTATCTTTCACGTGTACAGATGGGCAGCCAGAAAGGAAACTGATAAAATATGAATAAACGTGTTGAACCTGATGAAGTAACACTGGGATAAGGTGCCGCGGATGGCGGCTGTTGCTTTTCTTTTGCATTGTCAAAATGTATGGTGTGGTGCTGATGTTAATAACATGATAAGTTACTTAGGAAATTATGAAAATCTTCGCTTCAGAAGCTACATAAATCCAGAAAGACTTTCATACTCGCTGTAAGGAAAATCTCAAAAACTATTAAGATTGACAATTTTTAATTTCCATTTCGGCGAGGTTGCAGAACACTTTATTATTTAATTATAATACTTCCTTACACCAAATTCAAGCGACTCATATAATGTCTTCTATTTTCACAAATCTATTTTTTCTGAATGAATCACAGCATATGGTAAGTTAGTGGCATTTCCTGTATTCAGTCTTGACACATATATTGCGTCATTTTTAAATTTATTGCTTAGAAAAGTTTTTCGTTTCGGAAAAAATACATTCGCACTTCCTTGATCGATTAAGAAAGTAATAAGAAAAGTAAGAATGAGGTGTGTGGTTCTGGAAAAATGGCAAGACTTCTCCAAATGACTATAGAAATTGAAAGGAAAATTATACATAAAAGGAGGAGTAATGGCATTTTCAAGTCTGGACTCCGTAAAACGAATTCTTATGGTCGACAGAACAGCATAAATCATATCGTCTATAGTTTACGTAATTATCCCGTTAAGCTACAGAAGGCTTAGTAAATGGTAATCCATTGACTATTTGTGGTTTGTAGAAGTTGCTACAAATACAAGTTGCGGTCTATGTAGTAGATTAGACGGATCTTCCCCAGTAGGAAAAGTAATGATTACAATATCGAAGAAGTAATGTATAACATTGATTACCATCCACTACTTTTCGCACGACATAATAGATTATATTTACATAGCGATGTTGTAGGGAGGCTTATGGCTTATCGGTTGCTTTCAGCATTACAAAGTAATGTATTATTTCACATATGCAATATATTCATGAATATAGCGTTTTAAATGATGTAGTCAATAACTTAGTAATAGTTTAATTTTAGCATTACAGAGAGATATAAAATTCATTGATAAAAATAAAGATTTATTACGAAATGGTATTTCAAATTATGAACTAAATAATACTGCAATCAATTTTTTCAATAAAACAATGTTACCTTTCTTTGAATGAAAATTTCTTTGCAACATTATTTACTTTATAATTTCAAACACATTTTCAGTTCCATGTAATTGTAATTGGAATTATAAGGATAAAGCGACTATGAAGTTGTTGATTTTTGAATGAGATTTTGATGTTCGTGAAATAGGAAGACTATTAAGGAACCAACACATTAAAACATCCAAGGATGAAAATCGGGGAGAACGACAGTCGCTGGACAGCAGGAAAGGAACTTAAAAAAATCTGTTAATGTTTGTAAGTAAATGAAAAGGAATCCAGCCCTTTTAAAAAATAACATCAAGGCCAGATTGTAATTTACTCTTCATCACAAAAATTGGACTATCGATGACTAGAAAAGGGTCATTTAATAAGATCAAATGAACCCCATAGAAATTTTATGGGCTGTTCTAAAAAACGACCAATAAGCATTTGGAGCGAACTGAACACTAATGGAGAAATTTACCAATGGATACGATTTATAATTTAACAGAAAGTATGCCAAAAAGGGCAAAGATTTTCTTCTAAATACTTTTTATTTCAAATAAATACTTCACTAAAAGTGAATAAATGATATCCTAATTTTTTATTTGTTAATTGTGTCAAAAATACTACTTTACTTTTAATATTTTTTTTATTAGTTTTTAAACTTTTCATTTACTGCAGTTGAACAAATTTTTCACAACAGAATGACGAGAGTATAAAATGGATCACAAAATGATGAAATATGAATCCATAATAAAAAAGAAAAACGAAACTAAAATGCCTCATACATTACATTTTGCAATACTCTGTAATGGATCAGATCTATACCATTTTTGCAAGACGACGTTCTTTATTGCTTTTATCAAATACTAATTTTTTGCTGCACTTCTAAGGCACATAAAATATATAATTAGTCTTAGGCTGATCACTTGATACCCCACATGATGTAAATATAATTCATCTCATAAAACTCTTCTGTACAAAATTTTAGAGTGGTAGGTTGCTTCCTTTTCGAATTATACCCAACAATCCAAAAATTCAATATGGCGGCCTATTGAAGGAGTGGGGGGATTCGCCCCATTTTCGAACTTAGATCTACAAATTTTCTAAAAGTAATATATACCAAATTTCAGCCTTCTAGCTAAATTCGTTCTCGAGTTATCGTGTATACAGGCGGGCGGACGGACGGATAGACGGACATGCTTAAATCGATTTGCTTTTACAT